>LKNJ01005441.1:0-36130 GCA_002120245.1 Maccullochella peelii
GTCAGTACCGGCTGAGGGCAGGAGGTGCTGAATTTTGTCTCTAATAGTTAGAATTTTATCATTAAAGAAGCTCATGAACTCGTTACTACTGAGATCTATAGGAATACATGGCTCAATAGAGCTGTGACTCTGTCAACCTGGCTACAGTGCTGAACAGAAACCTGGGGTTGTTCTTATTTTCCTCTATTAATGATGAGTAACAGGCTGCTCTGGCATTACGGAGGGCCTGCGTGATTCTTCCAGATTGGTGGAACGCCATTTCCTTTCAAGTTTTCACGATGTTTGTTTTAATATGCGGGTTTGGGGGTTATACCATGGAGCTAACCTCCTTTGTTTTATTATCTTCTTCTTTAGAGGGGCGATAGAGTCGAGTGTCATTCGCAGTGAGCCTGCAGCACTACCAACATGATGGTCAATGTGGGAGGGACTGAAATTAGCATAGGAGTCCTCAGTTATATTGAGATATGGCATTGAATTAAATGCCGCTGGAATCACTTCTTTAATCAGAATCAGAATCAGTTTTATTGCCAAGTAGGTTTTCACATACAAGGAATTTGCTTTGGTGAATTGGTGCATAATAAAGAATAAGCAAGTATACAAATGTCAAATAGAGAATTTCACTATAAACAATATGAAGAATTATAAATAAGTGAAATAAGATAAAATTTGAAACAAAACACACTATACAATAATAATGATAATATGAATATGGAGAGCTATACAAGTTAGTGCAGGATGTGCAAAATATTTGCTGAGGATGTGCAAAAGTTCACAGTATGCAGTGTTCCTCNTTAAATGCCGCTGGAATCACTTCTTTAAATTTAGCTACAGCACTATCAGATAGACATCTAGTGTAGGAATGTTTGCCTAATGGCGTGTAGTCCAGTAATAGGAATTCAAAAGTTATTAAATAATGGTCGGACAAAAAAGGATTCTGTGGAAAGACTATTAGATGTTCAATTTCAATGCCATAGACAAGAACAAGATCAAGGGTGTGGTTAAAACAGTGAGTGGGTTTATGTACACTCTGACAGAAGCCAATCGAATCTAATAATGAGATAAATGCAGCACTAAGGCATCATTTTCTACATCCACATGAATATTAAAATCACCTACAATAAGTACTTTATCTGTTTTAAGGACTAAACCTGATAAAAACTCTGAGAATTCAGATAACAATTCAGAATACAGATGAACAATGACAGGGTCTGGAAAGTTCCAATATGAATAGACTAGAGAGTCTGAAGTTGGAGAGGGACAGTGGGAGATTGAAGAGAGATAGTCGTAGGCTGAGGCGGGAGGCAGGACAGGTGTCACCATGACACTGCTGTCTGAGAAGCAAAGATTAAAGTTGTTACTGAGTCGCAAAACCTCTTCTGGAGGAGGTTGGTTGTACAAAATGTTTGACTTCAGAGGTCACGGTTCACATCCCATCTCTACAATCAACAGGTTTTTTAATCTTGCACAAAAAGACAAAAACATACCCGCACACTGCTGTCTTGTCCACAGTTCTTCTTTAACATTGACATCACATTTTTACCTCAAATAATCTTCCTCAGGTAAAGGTGAGGGTGTGCACACTTACATGTGACACACATCGTCTGTGAATTGAGCAATTGATAATATACGTGAGGATAATATACCCAATTATTGAATTACTGCTTGTGATCATACCATACCCATGTGCATATCACATCAACGTTATATTAAAAATACAGCAATAAGTGCAAAAACACTTACAATCACACAAGAAGAAAATGTAAGGGACAGCCTGATAGTCACCCAAAATAAATACTGTAACGGTTCCTTGCGCACCCCAGCCTTGTTCCTAACGGAACCCTAAGGAATGCCTATAGGGCCCCTAGCATCTAGTGTTCCAAATCTAGACCTTATTGGGGTTAACCTCTAGTCATCATGTGGAGGGGCCTTACATGAAGACGACGAGGAGGACCAAACCTGGCCGAGAGGGTCGTGCAGAAGAAAAGGAGAAGCCTTCTTGAGAAAAATGTATCTTTCTTTATTTAAGGATTAATAATAACAATAACAAAAAACAAACATAAAAAAAGCAAAAAATAGGCAATAATGCCTCAAGAAAATCACCTAACAAAAAGTCCCCCTGGAAAAAAGTAAAAAAGAAATAGAGGAACAATCCTGAGCTGCATTGGCAAGAATGAGTATGAGTAAAGAAAACATATCCATGAGTAACTGACCACATGATGAATGGACACAGGAATGAGTGAGCATCATGAATCTTTAAACATTTGAACAATTTAAAAAAAGAAAGAAAGAACTCAACTGTAACCAGGAATAATAAGAACAATACTATGATTTTCTAAAAAGCAACACTGAATGTGGCTTGAGCCTACTACTTAGATGATTATAAGAGTACATGTGTAAATCATGGAATAATCGTAAAATATAAATAAGCATATCATAGAAAAGGGTTGTAACTAACATTGGTTCCTACAAGATATAAACTGAATACATGACAGGCTTATAAAACCTGACTTGGCTAGTACTATAATTGTCATGATGTGGACTCTTGACTATTGGCCTCACCTGCTTTCGTTTGTACACCTGCCTCTGATTCCCTCGTTTGCTCTTCCCTATTTGTACTGGTCCTTTTCCTTTGTTCCCTGTGGTGTCATTACCCCATGTTATGTGAGTGCTGTGAATTCTTTTTGAGATCTGTGTTTTGTGTCTCTGGGAACTTACTGTGAGAGTTCTGATTGTTCGGGGTTGCGGGTTCTATACTGCACTGCACTATGGATGTCTGGATATCCTGAGCCGTGAGTACTGTGTGTACTGCTGCTTTGAGTAAGGATATTGGTTCCTGTGTGTGGACCTTATTCCCGTGCTTCTGGTTGCCCGACCCTAACCTGGACTTGTATGTATGTTGACCAAGTTGCCTACCTGTCTGTGGTTGTATATAGTGTAATAAACCTGTGAAACCTTCTACAAAGCTTCCTCCTCTGTCCACGACTGGGTCCTCTCCCAAAGATGCACCGTAACAGTAATAACTTGAGCTGCCTAAAGTGCACTATGTATCACACACCGAACTTGACTCCGTTAGCTTCAGGACCTGCGTGTTTAAGAATGTAATGAATGAGAACAATGTAAAATACAGACATCATTAAACCAACTGGATTTCAACTCCAAGTCCAATGACTTCAGGGATCAGCTGGGATTGTGAGGATAGCTGAAAGTTCATTCTTATTTTCTTGCCTTGTTCAACATTACAGTAATGCAAATATGCAATAGGCCAAACTGTAGGCTGTTGCCACATTTTATATGCACTATCATGCCATCTTGCTCTGTCCCTTTTTTGTCACGCTCTTGCCATCTGTTGATCTGGACCTGTGGCGCTAGCAATAGCAAATATTTGACCCATTTTAAAACTTATACTATTTCTTTAAAGAGTTGTGTGGGCTCTTGATTAGCAACACAGCCAGTCGCTCATGATTCCCATTGTTTTATTAGATTTAGTCTGCTGTCTTCTGGGCCCTTTTCACACCAATTTACTTGTATTAGATTGAGGCAGGATCAGGAGGAAGGTAGTGGCTAGTGTCAAATTAGTGTTCATTGAATGCTGGTACAAAGGCCATTAGGAAAGAGAATATCAAATAGATTCATTTTTTGCGGTTAATTTTACACTGTATAACTTCACTTGTAATATCAAATGGTTTAAAAGTAAAAACTAATTGACTTGTGTCAAATGTTTAAAAAAAACAAAAACTGTGGGGTGTCACATGTGCACCCTCTATTTGCCAGCCGCCACTGCAATATAGTACACTTAATGCATGAAAACTTTTGTCCAGACAAAAATAGTAGTTTGAACATCTATAATTCCATGACAACAGATTCACTTCATCTGCTCAGTGTGATGATAAAAAGTTGCAGAACAGCTACCAAATGGATTTCCTATTACTTCCATTGTAGTGCTACTGCAGGTATTACTGCTGCTATCACTATTAATTCTTCCTCTACCATTGCTACCACTAGTAGAGTACTGTTGTTAGTGGGAGCTCAACCAGGAACCTTTAAACACATGCTGGTGTTTAGAGACATTCAGAGACATCAGTACAGTTGCTGATTCCTGGTGAATATGTTTAATCACCAATCGTCGTCATCATCAGGTGGTCCAGCTCGTTCGAGATCCACGCGGCATCCTGGCATCTCGTATTGAGACATTTCGAGACACTTACCGGCTGTGGCGTCTGTGGAGAGCGACCGGACGTCGACCCCACAACCTGGACCTTGGACAGATCAACACAGTGTGTGAGGACTTCCTCAGGTCTGTGTCCACGGGCCTGGCCAGACCTACCTGGCTCAGAGGGAGGTACATGCTGCTCAGGTGAGAAGGACAGGAATAATATTTGTGGAAATACAGCCTTTGTATCTCAGTTCTGATTAACTACTCTGATCCATTCACCTTCACCAGGGGGGCTGTTTGTCTGTCAGTCAGCAGCATGACGCAGCACAAAGTTTGTTTGAAGGTGGTGCCAATGAATAAGTGGTTAGTTTCTGGTGAAGACAGTGTCACCATGTGGTGGTGTATACACTACTATATGTTTTGACTCATAACCTCTGAACCAGGAGGCATAGAAGCTAAATTCTTTTTTTCTTGAATGGATATCAAATGGATATTTTTAACTTTTCTTAACCACCACCCCTACAAATTTCATCCAGCCTTCTCCAGAGTTGATACATTAGCACAAATGTATAGTGCACTGTGAATGTTCGCTTGCTTGACTGACTACCTTCTACTTTCTGAGTGGAATACAATGGGTCCTCCAAAATGCTGAAAGTTGTAAGAACAGACAGCTTAAATGCTAATCATTGGTAGATAACATGATCATAGGCTCTACAGTTTGACATTCTCCAGTCAGTAGTGTACCATGGAAGTTAACAGCAGGTCTCCTAGCAACTTCAGCACTCGGTGTCACTCATCTGCCATGGGAAACACCCGCTCACAGTTTTGAGACTTAGACACCAGAAATATGTACAGAAATGGTAGGAAGAGATTGCAATATCATTATAGTTCATTTTTCCTAAAAGTAGGGAGAATTTGAACTGCAGTTCGACGTATTTAACTTATTGTTTATTGGGTCAGTTCGACTTTAATAACAATACAAAAGGCCTAACAACCAGGATGCTCATGCAGAACTTGAAATGGGAGTGAAAATTTGGATTTGTGCTATTTGGCACTCTATTTCTACTATTCTATAACTATATTAAAAGATGACTTGATTTGTTAAAAAGTTGCTTCTGTTTTCTCAAAATGGCACTTAAAATGACCGATTACATTTACGTTAACTTTCTTTTTTTATATAAATTTTATGACATAGACATTGGCCTTGCAAGTTTCAGGTTGATTTAAAATGGTAGATGGCGTGTTGAGCCATTTTGAACCCATGAAATGCAGATTTCTCATTTAGTTTACAACTCAAAAACACAGGAGACTGCCGTTTGAGTCCCGTGGCCAAGCAACAGTCAACATTGTTTTTGTTTTTTAACCACTACCACAATCTGGTCACTGCCTTCACCATGTAGTTGCCTTAACCTAACTAAACCTTAACCATATAGGTGGCAGATGAGATAAGTCATATGACTCAGTTATGAAACAGTCATAGGTACTAACAAACAACTTATTTTTTCTTTCTTGTTTCTTTTTTACTGAATGATCCTTTCTCCCTTCCCGTCCTTGGTCAGATATGAAGACTTGGCCAGGTTTCCTCTCCAGAAGACCAGGGAACTCTACAGCTTTCTTGGACTGGTTCTGGACCACAGTGTGGAGGACTGGATCATCAACAACACCCGGGGCAGCAGTGATCTGTCATCCCGGCAGAAGTTCACCACAGTTCGTGACTCTGCTGCTAATGCAGAGAACTGGAGGGTGAAGCTGTCCTTTGACATGGTGGTTTACACTCAGACTGCCTGCCAGCCGCTTCTTGAGCTCCTTGGATACAAGACAGTCTTTCACCCCAGAGAACTGAGAAACCTCTCACACTCTTTGGTGGAGGATAGGACGTTCCTCCCATTTTTTTAAACAATTGATGACATACATACATCCAAACAACACAGTACTGTAGTTTATGGAGCAGAGATTATATGGTCAAAGCTGTTTGACTGACTGATGTCCTCATTATGTCTGTGGTGGTATAAGAGCTGTGTCCATCCATCTGTTTAAAACTCAAAGTTCTATAAAACAATCGGAAATCACTGGCATCAGTTTTACCTGGGGAGGTCAGGCAATCACCCACCCACCCATCACACCATCACCACAGAGCAAAGTACTGTTTCTCCATTTGATTATTGATTATTTCATTGGCCTTGATTTATGTACTATGTCATGGTTTCTTAGCTATACAATATTCATTTTTAGTAGTTTTTCGAATTAAACCTGTTTGGGTTTCCCTGATCACAGATCAGCCTCATCCACAGAATATAACCCTCAGTGGAGAATAACAATCAACTACTGTATACATACAGTAATCCAGGACTGGGCAAGACCAGAATAGTGGTCCAAACATGAAAAAACTAGATTTCAACAATTGCTTAGACCTTTCAACAATAGTATGTTTTATTTGATAAACACAAAGTGAAGGTGGTCATAAATATGTTTTTGTCCAGATTAAAAACTATGTAAAACTAAACATATGGGAAATGGAGATGTCAAGGGTACTTAGTATTCTTGTTATCAGCATATTTCATGTCTGTGTTCACATTCTTACACAGACTTTAAATCAAGACTTTTTGATACTTCTGATGAAGCAGGAAATTAAATGTAATCAAATCAAACCATGTAATGTAGTCATTGTCAGTTTTTCTTGCTGATATAATGTCTTCTCTTTAGGCACTGACTGGATCGTCTTCTTGTTATAACAACAAATGGAAGATTCATTTATAACAATAAACCAACTTAAAATGTTCTAACAAAAGTTTCTTGGTTTAGTAAGATGTTCATTTTGTGTAATAATGTTTTGTGATATAACAAGATAAAGTGATATGTTGTTTTAACAACAGAAGTTTCTTTGTGTAATGTAACAATTTGGTACGCAGTAAGAACAAGAACACTATGTAATTATTGGTATGGAAATATATTTTTATAATGTGAAACGTCTACAGAACTACAATATGATTACAATATAATTGTAACAGGCTAACATATAATTTCATCTGGTGAGGTCTGACAATCAACGACAGTGAACACAACAGGTGCAAGCGGCTTGTGGGTGCATACCAAAATTTTGGTCCATTCGGTATCCCTGCGTGCCATGTACAGATCTCCAATCTACCAAGTATATCACTGTAAATTTAAATTGGAGCATCACTGATGCAGGTGTTAAATGTTAACCAGTTTGTTTCTGTTGTTGCTTATTAACACAACTTGAGTCTTGGTGCAGCTGTCTGGATGGGTGTTTCTTCATGAAACAAACTAGAGGATGGGTTTCTCTCACTCACTCTTGAAAACTGGGTCTGTTGATTTATCACTAAACTATGTCGCTATTAATCGACATGGTTATTTTTGTGGGTTTGGTCAAACACACACACACACTCGCAGGTGGCAAACTTGTGTGCACTATACGTTCCATATATCCTATTCTGTGATCTGTGATGTACCGTAAATGCAACATGTAGCTACTGGTTATCCTCTGTGAACCTGCACACAATTCGTTAAGGAGTTAATGCTCAAAATACAATGGAACACTCACAAAACAAGCTTGTATTGACTTTGTGCCAGGTGTGTGCATTTGGATACATAGGAGCCAGGAATCAGAATTTCGTTTTTTCTTGGCTTTAAAAAACTAAAATGACTGTGTGTTTTCCCTGTTCTCATAATGTTTTTCTGTCTCTCCGCCATGCTCATGCGCAGTAGGAGTGCATTATTACGCTCACATAAATAGAGTTTCCTACAAACAGAAGTTTGAAAGGTTTCCTGAAATAAACCCCACAGGTAAAAATGTTTTTGTCCTCACCAGTGTGTTTTTAACCATGGGAGTTCAGACAGTTATCCTGTGAGGCACTACGCAGATTTGACACATTTCTAATTTTATGAATATTTTCCGCTATTATCGCTTTCTCTCCTTAGTTTCTGTGCTGGACCATCGGCTGTCCTGGGTCCTCTCTTTCCCCTGGCTGTCAATGCCTCATTTCCAGATGTTTTGGATCTACATATTTGTCCTCTAGGAGATTCAGCATCTCCTCTTGTCTCTCTCTCCCTTGTGTGAATGATGTCCTTGTCTCGCTCTCTCTCTCCCTGTGTGTATGGTTTCCTGTCTCTTCTCCTTTCTGTGTGAATGGCGTGCTTGACTTTTGCCTCTTGAGGGTTTGTGTAGTCTGTCCTCTTTCTGGGTCTCCATGGTGGAGAGGGGGTTGTGTGTCTCACGTTTGTCTGTTTGGTGGCTCGACAGCCTCCAGATCATAGTCTTCATATATATGTTCACATCTATCTATGATTTGTCATCCTGATTTTCCATAATGTCATTTTGCTATCTGTCTATTCTGTATACACAATATCTATTACATGTCTGTCTGTACTAGAAGAGGGATCCTTCCTCTGTTGCATTTCCATTTTTCTTCTTAAAGGGATTTTTTGGGGGGAGTTTTTCCTTATCCGTATTGAGAGTCTAAGGATAGAGGGTGTTGTATACTGTACAGATTGTAAAGCCTCTTGAGGCAAATTTGTGTTTGTGATATTGGGTTATATAAATAAAATGTACTTGTCATAGAGTCTTTGGGTTTGAAACTATCAGAAAGAGCCAGAGAGAGAATGAGGCTAAAAGTAACATGAAAGAAGGAGAGAGAGACAATAAAGCCTAATGTGTGTGAGAGAAACACCATTCTGAGGCATGTAGCAAATGTAGAAGGATTTTATTTTCTTACTTATAAAAATGTAGATTCACTTCAATAGTCCAATTACAAAATTAACACAAATGCAAACAGAGTTTGGTCTTGATCACATCATAAGGGACAGGTTATCATCAACATGATCTATTATAAAAGGTTTGTCCTTATGTTACAGGCCATTTTGCAACTGTTTTATGCCTTTCCTCATGAACCTTCTGTTTAATGAAAGTTACAATGAGAATGTCTTCAGCAACGGGGCAGAAAGACTCCAAAACAAAGTCCCAGAAATACAGCCGTGACATTCTGTAAGCTCATCAAGCTGTTGTGGCCCTTGTGTTAACACCCAGCAGACACAGAGTCACATCAGCATCCCATTGAAGTGTCGTTTCTGTCCAACTGACAAATATAAGTTCAATATTCACTTTTACATTCACTTTTCACTTTAGCTCTAGAGGTAACACTTTATTTATTAATTTCTGGACTTCTAATACATTCTGGTACTAAATATACAAAAAATAGGAATTTCCTTGAAATAAAAGCTCAATTTAAACCCAAATAAATATAAATTATTCATTTACAATTGAAAACTTTTTTCTCCATACACGTAGAATTGTTTGCTTGCCTATAGACATATTTCAGAAATGAATGTACAGATGAATACAGAAGAGATTCTAGGTTATGCAAACAAGTAACTGGAATTAATCTATTGGAGATGTATGAGATGAACACTGTCTCGGTTTTCCCTATAATTAATCACATAGTTCTTTCCAGGAAATTATTCCAGAAACTCATGGACCCATAAAATACAGCGTTACTGCTCTGGTTTGGTCCACAAACTCCATAGAAAAATAACTAGAGTCAAGGTCATATACTGGCCAGTTCCATTTGTACATTTACAAGTTGCATTGACATTTTGAACTGTGTTATTCCTGCTTTGTTGGGCACATTGAACATAATAGGGGAAAATAAAAATCACTGATTTAATTCTATTTGGGCAGCCCACCCAAACAGATAATCTTATGTTATGAATGTGTCATGGCTGAACTGTAATGTCGAGAACCAAACACAATTATTCACCATCTGACCCAACAGCAGTAAAACCTGCAGTTTCACAGTGACAACAAACTGGTGTTAACCTGTAAATGAACACAGAGAAACCAAACATATTCCCCAGTAAGACGTCACCCTCTTCAGTTTCAGTATAGTTTATCATACAGCTTCCTCTTCCTTTGCTAACCTAAAGCCAATTTCATTACATTTGTGGCATGCAAGCAGATATTTCAATGTTCACTTTCTCTTACCCATTTTTGATACATTTCACAAATAAATTGCAATTGTGGTTTACAAATGAGATTGTACCATTTGCGAAATGGTATTCTACCAAAATTTGTGATGTGCATGTAAGAATAGGAACACACAAATGTTATGAAATTGGCTCCAGTTATAGGTTGGCAGCAAAGACAATGGTAAAGACATGCAGTGCTAATGTACACATACGTCAGAGGAAATAATATCAAGTAAAGCTACATAATATCAATAATAAATATGAACATACAGTAAATAACAAACAAAAGAAAACACATTACAGTATATGTAAGAAAAATATTATCAGCAGACACAGTGGCGGTTGAAAATAATGTATATATTGCAAATAATCTGCATCAGACACAGAATTCTAGCCCTATCCGGTTTATCTCTATTCATCAGATATTCCTCAATGGGAGAAACTGCTGTCTGCCTTTTACCTTATTAATTAGCTAACTGAGAATGCAGTGCTTCCCAGTGGTTTGAGGGAAGCTACTCAGTAGGGTTCGTTGGGGGAAACTGTCCTATTACTCAACATCAGAAATACAAATCTAAAACCTCCATGGATGAAAAATTCATAACAGAAAGACTCATAATTGACCTTGTTTGCAGGTGGAGGTGTCCTGTCAACAGTTTTACAGACGTCTTTGTACTCTTGCCTAAACAGTTCATTTAAGGACATATCATGTGATCCCAAACTCAAACACATAATTTCTAAACATTTTGTAATGATAATATATATATTAATAGTCTTAACAAAAATGTTTTCTTTTGAACTTGAGCAGTTGGATCCTGTTGAGTTCAGGGAAAATCTTGCCGTGTGTTCAGACATGCAGATCTGCAGCCTCTCGCTCAATCTGGAGCTTTTAAACATGTTTGCACATTTTACAATTTACATATTCAGCTCTGATTAGACGATTGTTTTCAGTGACATATTCATTTTCTGTGGTAATCTCACATGTTGCCCCCATGCACCATAGGACATTTCTACAAAATTAAATGTTTCTCACCTTCCCATTGTTGCATGCTTGTTGCACCTTTGCACCATTGACGGTTGTGCCTCCTTGTGTAGCATAGTGTGTAGATTTCCACTGACAATAACTGACAACTAGCTGCTTTTGTATTTTTGTTGCTGCATGATTGAATACACTGCTTCAGTCTGAAGTATACAAGGTATTTTGTTCTTATTTGCATTATACACACACACACACACACACTGTCCCCACTGTCCATCAGTCAGCTTTGTCCTTCTTCCTTGGCATGACTTTATTTGCCACCACAGATCCCATTGCTCCGACACCTCCTGTAACCATGGAGACGCTCCCTTTGACCAATCCTGCACTGGCTGCCGGCACACTGGTCACAGCTGTCTTGGTGAGTTCAAAACTTTTAGTTCCTACCCACGCAACACCGCCCAAGGTTGCACCAACAACATTTCGTGTCATGCTGAACAGGCCGCCACCCACTCTCCACATAACTCCTCCTTCCGGCCTGGGGTGGTCCTTATCTGTGTCTGAGACAGACAGACAGACACAGAGAGACAGAGACGAAAGAGAGACAGAGACAGAGGCAGAGAGACAGGGACAGAATTTAATTTAAAAATACCTTTATTTGGCAAGCATATTTCTATGATGAATATATATCAGAATCAGAATCAGAATCAGATTTATTGCCAAGGAATTTGCTTTGGTGAATTGGTGCATAGATAAGCAAAGTAGAGAAAAATAAAAATATATACAGATATATAAAATAAAGCCACTAAAAAGCAAGTACAAATATCAAATAGAGAAGTTAGTTATAAAAATGTGAAGAAATATAAAATAAAATAAAATAAGATAAAATCTGAAAGAAAACAAACAAACAATAATATGAATATGAAGAGCTGTACATTTGTGCAGGGTGTGCAAAATATTAGCTGAGGGATGTGCAAAAGTTTACAGTATACAGTGTCTTGGGGCTTACGTTAATATAACGTGTAGTGCCCTTTTGGGAGGGGGGGTTATGGGGGTATTAGAGTCTGAGTCACGGGGGGGTGCCGGGCCTTGTTGATGAGGCCAGCTGCAGACGGGAAGAAACTGTTCTTGTGGCATGAGGTTTTGGTCCTAATGGACTGCAGTCTCCTGCCGGAAGGGAGTGTTTCAAAGAGTTTGTGTCTGGGGTGGGAGGGGTCAGCCACAATCCTTCCTGCATGCCTCAGGGTCCTGGCGGCGTACAGGTCCTCAAGGGAAGGTAGATTGCAGCCAATCACCTTCTCTGCAGAGCAAATGATACGCTGCAGTCTGCCCTTGTCCTTAGCAGTGGCAGCAGCGTACCAGATGGTGATGGAGGAGGTGAGGATGGACTCAATGATGGCGGTGTAGAAGTGCACCATCATTGTCTTTGGCAAGCTGAATTTCTTCAGCTGCCGCAGGAAGTACATCCTCTGTTGGGCTTTCTTGGTGAGGGAGCTGATGTTCAGCTGAGCGGAGGACTCCACAGTGCTGACTGGAGAGTCACTCAGGATGATGGGGGTAGGTGGGGCTGCGTTCTTCCTGAAGTCCACTACCAACTCCACTGTCTTTAGAGCATTGAGCTCCAGATTGTTCAAGCTGCACCAAGTCACCAGATGGTCAATCTCCCACCTGTAGGCGGACTCATCCCCACCAGAGATGAGCCCAATGAGGGTGGTGTCGTCCGCGAACTTCAGGAGCTTGACGGATTGATGACTGGAGATGCAGCTGTTGGTGTACAGGGAGAAGAGTAGGGGGGAAAGGACGCAGCCTTGAGGGGAACCGATGCTGTTGGACCGGAAGTCAGAAACATGCTTCCCCAGCTTCACATACTGCTTCCTGTCCGTCAGGAAGTCTGTGATCCACCTGCAGGTGGAGTCAGGCACGTTCAGCTTAGAGAGCTTGTCCTGCAGCAGAGCTGGGATGATGGTGTTGAAGGCGGAGCTAAAATCCACAAACAGGATCCTGGCATAGGTTCCTGAGGAGTCTAGGTGCCGGAGGATGAAGTGGAGGGCCATATTTACTGCATCGTCCACAGACCTGTTGGCTCTGTAGGCGAACTGCAGTGGGTCCAGGAGAGGGTCAGTGATGACCTTCAGGTGGGACAGCACAAGGCACTCAAATGACTTCATTACCACAGAGGTCAGGACGACGGGTCTGTAGTCATTAAGTTTTTTTCCCACTAGTAGCTGAAGTTCATCCAGTTTATTGCACAATGAATGCACATTGGAGAGAAATATTGCCGGTAGTGGTGTTCGAAGTCCGCGCCGGCAAAGACGCACGAGCGCACTGGCACGTTTCCCTCTCCTCTGGCGTTTCACTGCATGGACAAAGGTGAGGGCACCTTTGACCAGAATGTTAAGTAATTCCACGCATGGAGCGAGGAAGGTTGGAAATAAATCTGCAGAAGTAGTACCCCTGATGTTCATGAGCTGTTCTCTGGTGAAAGAGCTCCGGGTACCACAGCAGAAAACTGAGTTTACAAACAAAACAAGACAAACGCGTACCAACACACAGAGGCAGCCATCTGTGGCGCCATGTCGAAATCAAGAAATTTTCATATATTCCCCTCCTAATCATCCAACAGAGTTAATCACTAAGGCTTTCACAGAGTTTGCTGATGTAAAACATGAACAATCAATAATAGGAGGGGACTTCAATTGTCTACTGGATCCCCAAATGGATAAATCCCCAACAGAGAGACAACTTCCTACTAAAAGGACCAGGGCACTAATAGAGCTATGTGAGGAGATACACTGATGTATGGAGGATCACACTGTTACATCCCATTACTCTGTCTGTTTCCAGTTTTATTTTGAAGTCTTGTCTTTCCTGTTTCCTGTCTGTTCCTGCCCTTTTGTGTCTGTTGATTAGCCTCACCTGCTCCCTTTTACACACCTACCCTTGAGTCCCTTGTCAGTCTCTTCCCTACTTATACCGGTCTTTTCTCTTTGTTCTCGGTCAGTTCATTGTGTTCTGTGTTGGATGAGTTCTGTGGTCCTTGTGCTTAGTTTTCATGTTCCCGTGTTGGATGTACTCCTTTGCTCCTGTTGTCTCCCAAACCTGGACTTACCCGTTTGTTTGCCTGTTGCCTGCCTACCTGTACCCACCAGTAAGTTAATAAACCTTTGGAACAACTCCTGTCTGCCTGCACTGTCTGCATTAGGGTCCTTTCCCTGCTGCCTGAACCATGCCCCGCAATACACACATCCAGGAGAGAAGGACTTTTTGCTTTTTCTTAAGTGTTCATAAAAGTACATACTAACGTACCAAACCAGGAAGTGGGAAAACATCACAAGAACTTGTAATTCAAGTGAATGGGCACTATTTTGGAGTCCAGTACCCCATTTTTATTCTCTCTCTCTCTCTCTCTCTCTCTCTCTCTCTCTCTCTCTCTCTCTCTCTTTAAAACAGTCAATCAAAACCTGAGAACTAACAATCCATCCTCCTGTAGTCCTCCATACAGCTAAGGACTCTATTTAGCTGATGATTTTATCCAAAGTGACTTACAATTAGTGCATTCAACCATGTGGATACAACCCAAAAATTGCAAAAATCACACAAGAACATCAACTAAATCAAATATGCTGAACTGCTTCAAATTTAGAAACAATGAGTTTTTGGTTTTTTTTGTGGACAGTCTGGGTTGTATGGTTTGACTATGTCCTGGATGTAGGATGTGCTTGAGCCATGCGCAGCATGATAGGCAAGTACCAGTGTCTTGAATCGGATTCAAGCAGCCACCAGTAGCCAGTGCAGGGTGCGGATGAGCAGCGTGGTAGGTTGAAGACCAGCTGGGCTGCTGCATTCTGGATGAGCTGCAGGGGTCGGATGGCACATGTAGGCACACCAGCCAGGAGCGAGTTGCAGTAGTCCAGGTGCAATTACTATTATACTTTATAATAGTAAACATTGTTTTACTACAGTCAATGAGAAATTAGAGCAAGGACAGATCTCTTCCACAGAATACTTTGGACCAAAGATAAACAGTAAAACAGAAAAAACTATCCTTGGCCCTGACACCAGTCTTGCAGCACCCTAAACATTTCTTCAAGCCTAGGACATCGTACAAACAGGTGGGATAGGATCTCAACCTGAGCACAGAATGCTCTTTGACACAGCCAGCCTCATGCAGCCGTAATTCTGTATTCTGAAGGCCAGAATCCTGGACAAGATGTAAATAAAGCCCTGACCTCCCTGACCAGACCAAAAAAGTACACTAAGTGCTGCTTTATGTCCTCAACCAGGCCAGGTGGTGTTAGTACAACCAGTCTGTGCCAAAGAACCAAGGCGACCAGGTACACACCTTCTCCAGCACACTCTCCATATTCTGCTTCTGGAAGTCATCGGTACCCAGGAAAAACAGGATGACCAGCAGCTCAATATACTGTAGTTTTTCAGTCTCTTTCATAAAACCTTTCAAAGAATCTTATAGTCTGTGCATAGAAAAGCAACTGGTCTCTAGTGCTGAAGTCCCTCCTTCTTTGGCAGAAAAGAGAGGTAAACAGGAGACTGATAACACTCCAACACGAAAGCATTCTTTCAGAATATTCAGCGCACACACAATCCCAGAATGTTTGAAAAAGTCCATCTATGCCAGGTGTGCGACCTGAGGTCATCTGTCCTACCGCAGTGGTGAGCTCCTCCAGTGTTAGCTCAAAGTCCAAGATAACTCATCCTCCAGGACCCAGCTGAGGAAGCCCTCTGATTAAAGTCCTGTGGCCCAAAGAGATTAGTGTGGAAATCCACCACATGCTCTCTCATCTCAGCTGGGTTTGTGGTCACTCTCCCCCCAGGAAGGCAGAGACACACCATCTGTTTCCCAGAAATAGGTCACCGACTTCTTCAAATGAAAGAAAAAGTGATTGGAGCATCAATGTCTCTGGTGTTAATGAAGCTGGATATAGTCCCTTTAGCCCTCTCCTGGAGGAAACAGCTCAGCTTCTGTCTCTTAGGGCGTTTTCACACCTATAGTTTATTTGCTCTAGTCTGAATAAGTTGATGAGTTTGTAGACTTGGACCGTTTTCCCCTTGGTTTGGTTTCTTTTCACACAGAGAAAAATCCTACATGCATCACTGCAAACCACATAAGAACGTTCACTCCGCTTATTGGTCAGATGTCTCAGTGGATGTTACACACTCCGGTACAGTAGGTACACTACTAGAAACAGTTTGCGTGCTCTGCCACATCACAGAATGCAAAGCTCACCTGGCTACAGCAGCCGTTTAGCTCAAACTTGCGGAGTACACCTGGTAGTTGGGTCGGATCAAGGTCAGATCACATTCCCACCACAAACGAACTGCTCCAGAGTTCGTTTGGAACCGGACCGAGACCACCTCTTCTTGAGGGTCTTGGTATAGTTGTTTTGGTCTGCATCTGAGTCTGATTACTGTGTTCACACCTGCCCAAATGAACCACACTAAATGGGTAAACATACCAGGGTTCGTTATAACCGAACCAAACAGTTTAGGTGTGAAAGCGCCCTTAGTCCTCATGTGACATCCCTCCCACTATGAGGTGGGGTGTCCTGGCCAACCTCAGAAAATTGGGCCCTTGAGCTACGTGTGTGTGTGTGTGAAAGGGAAACTCGTCCCGACCTCATTCTCAGGACATTGTCCGGAGTTGCCCTTTCACACACACAGGTAGCTCAAGGGCCCAATTTTCTGAGGATGGCCAGGACACCCCATGGCCAGGACACCCCACCTTACCATACCGAGACCCTCAAGAAGAGGTGGTCTCGGTCCGGTTCCAAACGAACTCTGGAGCGGTTCGTTTGTGGTGGGAATGTGATCTTCATATAAGAAAATGACTCACGTTAGCTAGCTTCTAACTGAGGGTTAGCAAGGCAGGTAGCTTGGAGAGCTATTGTGACTGACTAGTGTTAACATTTGTGTAGCTGGCTAGTGTGTTAGTAATTAGCTTGCCAGCTACAGTAGTTTGTCAACTAGCCCTGTGAGTAGGGCTGACCTGAATGCTTCGAAGCTTCTACCATAGTAATTGATGTCCAAATCAGTATTCAAATGCTGCACATAGAAGGGAGACATCAGCCACTCTCTATTCCATCCCTGCCTCCAAAGTCTCAAAAGTCAACTTGACGAGCAAGCAAGTGTTGAGCAGTTGCGAGCGTGTAGAGAGGGCCGAGCGAGCAATCGTCACAGCCCCGTGCTCGCGGGACCACATTTGTGCATACAGGGAAAAAATGCTCCCTCGTGTGGATGCTTTTCTGCTCGTGGATATTGTTCTGTGTACTCATATCATGTGCACGTGCCTGTTCTTTATGTGTGTGGGATTTCAGACTAATTAGACGCCATAGCAATGGATTTAATTTATTTTATGTGATTATTGCACATTTTGGAGCTGTTTTAATAAAAAGGTAAATCCTTGATTTCCTTCAATTTTCATAAAAGAGAGACCAAATACAAAAGGGACCTGAGGTCAGTCAGACCACATAGACCAGAGGATAATTAGACCTGATCCAGACTAGTTCTTGAGAACTAGTGTATGGATGCGTTTCCTCACCATGTGAGTGTTCCTCTTGGAGGTAGGGGGAAACTTCCTCCTGTTCTCTGTCCTCACAGCTGTGGTGGTTGTTGCAGTCAACAGGAGATGAGCTGCTCTCCTCTTCCACCTCCTGCTGTGAAGTCAGCACCTGAAAGACAACATGAACTGTCAATATTAGAGTGCAAACACAGAAAAGCAGAGCTATTTCTAAAGAACAAATATTCCCAAAGGAGCTGTCCACAGAAAGGTGTATGGATATACACATGCTGCTGTTCATTTCATTAACTTAGGTAACAGAATTCTGCAAAACAATAATGTAATATATCATACTTAAATTCCCCCCCAAAAATAATACTGAATTATTGCCCAGCTCTAATGTTTATTGGCTTGATTGCTGGGCAACAGAAAACAGAAATATTGTTAATTTTGTTCTGTATTATTTTTCTTCTTCTTCCTACCTTTTTGGTTCGTTGTAACTTTAACACCCTAGAAACTTAATTAAATCTGCTCAGTAATTACTGCTTCTATACAGATTTTTGATAACTTTCATATGTTTTTAAAAGAGCTCTCTTTCTGTATTTTTTCCATTAAATAAAAAACAATATATACAGTTACTTATATACATATACTATACAAAGGTAGTGGTTTGGTAATGTGCAAAACCAGGATAGCAGAAAGTTCCATGTCCTTTATTTATAGTGGAGTGCAGAGGATGAGGTGGAGTTGAGGAGTCTCGCAGCCTCAGGAGGGAAGCTGCTGTGTAGTCTGGTGGTACAGGTTCTCTGTGATGCTGATTTCCAGGAACCTAAAACTGTTCACCTGCTCCACCTCAGCTCCACAGATGTAAACAGGAGTGCGTGTCTTTGCCTCCTTTTTCCTAAAATCAACAATCAGCTCCTTGGTTTTGCTGACGTTGAGCAGTAGCTTGTTCTCTGTTCACCACCCTGCAAGATTAATTTCTTCACAGAAATTGATCAATTAATTAATTAATTAATTAATTAATTCTCATCATTGTTTGAAATCCGGCCGATGATGGTAGTGTGGTCTGCACACTTCACAACAAAGTTCTCTCTACGTCAGGGATTGCAGTCATGGGTGTACAGCGTGAACAGGAGGTTCACACGAGGCAGTGTTGTATTCTTTCTTGTCACCTGACTGAAAGGCAGCTTTTTGGCTCTGGTTAGGGCCCTCAACTCTCCATTCATCCAGGCTTTTTGGTTGGGGGATGATTTTATTGTCTTTGTGGTCACCACATCATCAACACATTTGCTAATGTATGATGTCACTGTTGATGTATTGTGGCAACCCAGGAGACACGGCCAGGCTGATCCAGCCCAGGAGGCGGGTTCCCAGGCTCAGGTTGGGGGAGGTGATAGAGGGTGTGTATTATCCTGTGCAGGTGCTGCAGCCTCTGGGGAGGTGGAAGTGGTCACACCTGCAACCGATTAGATAATCAGGGAGGGCAACTATATACAAGGCTGCCAGTTCAACAGAAGATGGGAGATGTTGGACAAGAAAGGAAGCGGAGACCACGGACAGAGGCACGACAGCCGCCGCCTGGCTAGGTAACTAACAAAGACTCATATCTCTCTCTCCTCTCTCTGACTTCCAGCATGGCGGACTCCCACCTGCGCTAAGGAGAAGCACCTAAAGACAAGAATACCCCGGATGCGAAGAAATCTCAGTTGACGTTTGTCCCTCTCCCCTGAACGCTTTATTAAAAATACTCTTTTCTTTACTACAACGGCCCCCGAGTCATCTCATTTGTTGGAAACCCTGCTTCTAAACCCCTGGCTTGCCACAGTATATTACTCAAGATTGATATGGTTCTCCTGGGTGGCAGCATCTCTGAACATGTGTCAGTCTGTGCACTACACAAACAGTCCTGTAGAGCTGCTATAGTTTTATCTATTCTATTTTCTTTGTTTTTTTTGATAGTTTGACCCTTTTTAAGGAGCTGGGAGTAAGTAGGCAGTAGAAGCAGGGAAATGTGCTCTGTTTGACCAAAATGGGGGTGGGGGAGGGCTTTGTAGCTGACAGAAATTTTTGTGTAAACATTTTCCAGGGTATTGCTTCCCTTGGTGGGGGTGTGGACATGCTGGTGAAATTTAGGTAAAACAGTTCTGAGGTTTTAATTCAAATCACTAGCTATAATATAAATGCCATCAGGTTGTTTTGTCATGTGGCTGCTCATGACATCATACAGTTCCTGTGGTAGAGGTAAATTGTTTAAACTTTTACTCTCAGTTGCATGCTCTCAATCTAAACACAAACAAAGATCAAATGAAAGTGTGGGATGACTTTACTAGAAAAATCAAATTTAAAATTACTAAATATATATTTAAAATATCACACACGTCCAGCGCACCTGATATACAACCACAACCACCTGCAGCTATGACTTGCAGGCCACCCTGCCATAGAGCTGACTCTCCAGCAAGTCAGAGAGGGTTTGGAAAGACCTGACAGAAGTACAAAGACCTGTGGCTGTAGCCAAGACCTGATAGAGCTTGCTGCATGCAAACCTCAGGGAAGTTACCATTCTATAGAGGCAAGTTGACCTTGCATAAAGGCAGTATGCACGGGCTGCTATTTCTGTGCCTATTTTGTAAGGCAGTCATTATTTATATGTTTAATGCAGTCTTCAAAAATGTTGACCTACGTGTGGAAATTGTGCTATATATATATATACTTTTTAAGATTAGCTGAAGGGGTAGATGCTGGGCCATCATTACAATTCCCTCAGTTTCAAGTTGTTGTTTTTGTATTCACATAAGTTTATTACCATACCAGTAGCATTCACCACACCATCGGTAGAGTTCTTTCACAGTTACTTTGTATTTGTCTTGGTCTGTGCGTTTCAGTGTAATTTAGGGTTTCCTATAAATTCCATTCCCTGAAGGAATACAGTGCCTTTGACCATTTGGCTTGTTAGAATAATGCATTCAAATTTTACTCTTAAAGCACATCTAGGCAGGACAACGGGAACAGGCTTATGGTGGTTTATGGTGCTGGTGATTTATCAGTCAAATAGGCCCTACTTTAGCTATGTGAGTACATTTTGTGCACAGCCCACTGTGAAAGTAACTACTATCACAGCATTGTTTAACCAAATTATGGAACAATGTTTTTAAGCTATAGCCAATGTATGATATTTTTTTTAATGTTAATTAGAAATTCATTGTTAATATAGCTCTGGAAAGTATATAAGACTGGAAAAATCTTGAGTGTGAGGAAACCATGGCTGCCATAGGCCACGTTATTCAACTCCACCAGAACCAGACAAAGTGTCATCTGTGTAGCCCTCTGGTGTGGATCAACCATTTCCTCAGAGAAAACCATAATACCCTCGAGATCCTGAATGACAACGCTATATGTTACTATGGGCGACTGGGAGCTTCCTCCAAGTCCTACGGGACAGACATGGCCTCAGCAAGGCATCGGTCTCTAGGTCCATGCCACATTGTGTTCCCAGACATGCCGACATCATGGAAGTATAGGAGGCCGTCATGGAGCGGTATCATATTCCACAGGTCCGTGGGGTGGTTGACCTACAGTGGATGCTGATAGATTCTTCAACTGCCCTTTGATATCTGACCATAAAGGGCCTGATCACAGACATCATGGCGAGGTGGCCTGGCAGCACGCACAACTCAGTACTGTTTCAGTACTGGTGTCAAACTCCTCCATAGGACAGAAGGCAGCAAGAGGACCTTCTGACCAGTGGCATTTCTGTACTGTCGCCAAGTAAACAACTCTTTTGAACAGGAAATCAAAAATATTATTAATTGGACCAACCTCCTTTTAGAATACATATATCCATGGAAAAAAATCTAAAGCTTTCAGTAATGACAACATGTTTTGGAGGAAAGATGGCCCCCATTTTTGTTCTTGACACCATAAACGCAAAAGGAGTGGAGCACAGGGATGTTAAAGATGCGGCTGTTGTGTTGTTGTATATACAGTAGGTAGGTGGTTCTCATTGCCGACGGGAATATCTATGTCACCCCCATCATCTGCATTTCCTTCCTCCACCAGTGGTACTTTCCACATCACTGCCAGGTTGTGAAGGACAGCACAGGTACCAGCTACAGCTGCAGCTCTGTCAGGCTCCATTAAGATGCCTATCACCAAAAGAAGGCATTTAGGCATTAGCTTGAGGCATAGAATAGGCTAGGTCTCTACAAGGCTAGAAATATCTCATGGTGCATGTCACCTTAGTCTATATCATAGCCTGCATTTTTCTGCATTTTACTCATGCTTATATTCTTATATTTATGTTACCTATGTTCTCATGTTTATGTCTATATTTTAATATTTTTTCTTTTTTTAAAGCACATTGAGTTTTGAATGAAATGTTCTATATAAATAAAATTGCCATTGAAGTTATTTCAGAACCATGGACAGTGTTGTTTGTTTTGTGTAGGGGGAGCATGTGTGGCGCTGTCCGTGGCGCTGTCCATGGCACTGGAGCGGAAGAGATCAATGAATTTAAAGTGAGTAAGCTAGTTTTAAAAGGTGGGTTTTAAGAGCGGTTTTGAATTCTGTAATGGAGTCCAGTAGGCGGATGTGATGGGGAAGTGAGTTCCAGAGTTTGGGTGTAGCATAGGAGAAGGCCCTAGCACCCATTGTGCTGATAGTGCCAGTAGACCTGCTGATGAAGACTGCAGGGAGCGAGAGATAAGCAGAGGATAGATTATGAAGAGCTTTAAATGTAAAAAAATATGATTTTAAAGTGAATCCGTTGTGACACAGGGAGCCAGTGTAATTGAATCAGCAGGGGAGTGAAATGTTCAGTGGACTTTGAACGTGCAATAATCCGTGCTGCAGAGTTCTGGATGAGTTGAAGTCAGTGAATAAGTTTGTTGGGGATGCCTGCCAGAATCGCAATGCAGTAGTGTGTGATGTTACCAAAGCATTGACTAAGACTTCAGTGGAGAGATTAAAGCAGGGCACAATCTGGAGATGTTTCACAGATGGAAAAAGGCAATCCGGGAGACATTGTTTATATGACTGGAGAAAGAAAGGGTACTGTCCAGGGTAACACCAAGGCTCTTAACCTGTGTGGAGACAGTTATGGTGGCTTCAGCAATGGGGAGTGAACACTTGTTTTTGAGAGTGTAGATTTAGAGTCAATGAGGAGAGAAGCTCAGTTTTACTACTGTTGAATTTTAGGTAGTTGTTTGTCATCCATATCTGTAAATCATGGAGACAAGCAGTGAGGGTACTGGAGTGGAGTGTAGAAGTGGGCTTAGTGGACACATAAAGCTGTGTATCATCAACATAACAGTCAAAATGGATACCATAGTGTGGGAAGATGTTGTCAAGAGGGAGGAGGTGTAAGAATAAACAGGAGTGGCCCCAACACTGAAACCTGTGGAACTCCGTCATGAACTATGGAGCTTTCTGACCGGTAATTCTGAATTTGTACAAGATGTCTCCTGTAGGGATGCCACGTTGAGGAAATTTTCCCACCGGTTAATAAACTTGTGACAACACCGGTGTTACAGATTACACCGGACATTTTACAAGAAAAGATATTCGGCGATGACGCTCAATATCTGTAGAGCACTTACTTTGATCTTTAACATTAGATCATTAAATTGTGTAGGTATGCTGGCTCAAAAGATGCTCTGTGCTTTGTCTCGTAGTGGTGCTTCACATTGCCGCTTTTAATAATTGCCAGTGTCGGAACATAAGAAGACATACTGGTTTTGAATTGTCCGTAGAGACTGTCTTCCATTCCATGCTGCAAATAGTTTCTGATGATGATATGATCTTTTCACATTTAACTTATTGTGTAACATCTTGATCACAAGTGGCAGCTACAATAACCAAGCCTGTACAATTGATATACAAAAACTTTTGATCATTTTATTAAATTTGCTCATTTATTATTATTTGCTCTTAAACTCATTTATAAACGCCTACATAACCAGGCTTCCCTGGTCCTCAGTGACCTTGTGGTTCCACTTAGAACTTTGGGCTCAGTAACAAGTGGAGCATCCAACGGGAATTGTAAGGTGCCTTTGTGTAAATCCTCATTTGAACAAACAGCTTTTTCTATTTGGGGGATCAAAATGTGGAATTCCTTACCTACAGAACTCAAACTGGATCCTGACTAGGATCATTTTAAACTCGAACTGAAACAGTTTTTGAAGAGGGATCAGTCATGTAGTTATGAATGAGTTCTGAGTTTTTAATGTATGTACCTATTGAAGTTTTTGTTGTGTACTGGGTTTTGTATTTTAAAGGCCCATCTAGGGACAGACATTGCAAATTAGCTTAGGCTATAAATACTGTGGTGTGTGGCATTGGTTTATGCTACACATGTGTCCCTATACAAATAAACATTAAATAAATAAATAAATAATGGATTATTGTCTTGGAACTGTGGACATTTGATGGGGGCAAACTCACCTGTAGGCATATGTCATATGATATCCTGCAGTCCAACTGAAAGTGATACAGACAGGAATAAAATGGTTGTGCAGTCCTACTTTTTTTCTGCATTTATTTTTAAGACCATGAGCTATTCCTAATGAAACTTATGGTTTTCATATTTCTGCCCTTAACTTGATGAGAAGGTTCTTATCTGGAAGAACACAAAAGGTATCTTAATGGACATTTTTCTGAATCAAGGATGGTACATTATGGTGTTCCCCAGGGAAATTGCTTGAGACCATTGCTGTTCCCTATTTATTACTGATATGACACTTGTTTTAAACAAAGCCCATTTGACAATATTTGCTTTGAGCATTAAGTAAATAATTGAATTTGATTATTAGTTCGGTTTTGTGTTTTCTTGTGTGTCCTTGTCCTTTCTTCCCTGTTGCATCATTACTCCATGTTGCGTGAGCTTTGTTGTCTGTGTTTCTGGTTTTCAACTCCCGAGAATGTAGTGTTCGGTTTTGTGTTTTCTTGTGTGCTCAGTGGACTTTTGGATATCCTTTTTTGTGAGTACTGTGTGTACTGCCTTTTCGTTTGGATATCAGTTCCTGTGTTTTTGGACTTGTTCCCTGAGCCTCTTGCTACCCAACCCAGACTCGTCTATGTTCTTTAAGGTACTTACCTGCCATTTCCTGTATATAACTCAATAAATCTGTTTAAACCTGCTCTGAGTTTCCTCCTCAGTCTGCAATTGGGTCCTTCCCCAAAATGCCTCGTAACAGAATGACGCGACCATACTTGGACCCAGCAGACCACGGGTGGAAGG
The DNA here is from genome assembly GCA_002120245.1 of Maccullochella peelii. Classification (NCBI taxonomy): domain Eukaryota; kingdom Metazoa; phylum Chordata; class Actinopteri; order Centrarchiformes; family Percichthyidae; genus Maccullochella; species Maccullochella peelii. The sequence continues at coordinate 24,863 of LKNJ01005441.1, forward strand.
AGAGGTTCGTCCCAACATCTATCGCTTTGTCTATGTATGATTCGGATTCGGATGAGTCAGAGGGAACCATGCCCGGTTTGTTGGACCTATACGATTTGGACGAATGGGCGACACCTACGCTCACCTTCCCCGAACCATACAAGCCCTATACGGACCGATCATCCCGACCACTGGCGGTCTCCATATGAGGGTTCACGGATAGGTAGTCTCCGCGGCATTTTTCCCGGGAGTTTGTGGGGGCCATGGGGGACGTGGCCGTCGCAGGTCTCGATGCCAGCGGAAGTCTCATCAGCTCAGTGACTTAGAACAGTTCGTCGATCTGAGTGAGACTCCTCGACCCCAGCTCCTGATGTTCAGCCTACTGGTAAGACCCAGCGGATGGGCCTAGAGTTTATGTGGGAGTATGCTAAGTGGTTGACTCGGTCGAAGTCAGGTCAGTCAAGTCTCATTGTCGGGCCGGCTGACCTTTGTTTCTGGTTCTCAGTCGGTGGTCCGGTCGACACCTATGCCAGGTTCTCAGTCAGCGACCCAAGTAACTCCTACGTCTAGACTTCCGACAGCTGTCCGGTTGACCCCAGCACGGGGTGTCCAGTTGGCGGTCCGGCCAACACCTGCCCCTGGTTCTCAGTCGACGGACCAGCTGACGCCCGAACCAGTTTCTGTTCCACTGCGCCAGTTTCCAGTTTCTGTTCCGCAACTACCTCCTGTGTTCGCCAAGCGGCAGCCGGCGCCATCTCCTGTGCCCGCCAAGCAGCAGCCGCTGCCATCTCTTGTGCCCGCTGAGCTGCTGCGGACATCTCCAGTACCGGTCCAGCTGCATCCTTCGCCGACCTTCGTCCAGCGGCAGCCTCAAGCCCCTGTTCCTCTGCCAAGACGGCAGTTTAAGGTCCCCGTTTCGCTGCCTAGTGAGCAGCCTTTAATCTCCAAGCTGCTGCCTGGGGGGCAGCCTTCAGCTCCTGTTCCGCTGCCACCGGGGCAGCCTCCCCTCGTCTCCGCCGGGCCGCAGCAACCCCTCGTCTCCACCGGGCCGCAGCAGCAGCTTCCTCCAGTGTCTCCAGTGTCTGCAGAGTCAGTCTCCTCCGTCTCCAGTGTCTGCAGAGTCACAGTCTCCTCCGCCTCCACTGTCTCCTGAGCCCCAGCCTCCTCCGCCAACAGTGTCTCCTGAGCCCCAGCCACCTCCAGTGTCTCCTGAGCCCCAGCCACCTCTGCCACCAGTGTCTCCTGAGCCCCAGCCGCCACCAGTGTCTCCTGAGCCCCAGCCGCCACCAGTGTCTCCTGAGCCCCAGCCGCTTTCAGAGTCTCCGGTTCCGAGTCATGCCAAGCTGCAGTCATCTCCAGGTCTTTGTGTTCGCCGCTGGTCTCCAGGTCTTTGCCTTCCCGGCCGACCTCCTGAGCTTCATCTTCGCCGCCGGCCTCCTGAGCTTCATCTTCGCCTCCAGAGCAGTTCCCTCCACAGCGCCACCCTTCGGCTTGTACTCCGGATTGGTTCCGCAGGTCTGGTTGTCCTCCAGGTCGTCCACCTGAAGCGACCTGCGCCGTCTCAGTTTTTTTGTTTCCTGGGTTTTTTGTCTGCGTTTCTGGTTTTCAACACCCGAGAATGTGGAGTGTACTGCCTTTTTGTTTGGATATCAGTTCCTGTGTTTTTGGACTTGTTCCCTGAGCCTCTCGCTACCCAACCCAGACTCATCTATATGTTCTTTAAGTTACTTAAATAATAATAAATCTGTTTAAACCTGCTCTGAGCTTCCTCCTCAGTCTGCGATTGGGTCCTTCCCCAAAATGCCTCGTAACAGTGTCCCAGACTAAATGCATGTTTTTTTTTTACTCAAGACAGGCCCTAAGGAGAGAAAATTAATTATGTCTCTCAATCAAGGTCACCTCTATAGAACAAATCAGTGAGGCTAAACTTTTGGAAGTCACTCTTGATGCGCAACTGTCCAGTCACATCAACAGCGTAGTTGCAAAAATGAGGAAAAGGAGTATTTATTACAAGAAGATGCTCCCCATATCTTACTCCTAGTTGCACCTTACAGATTATACAAGCCATGGCACTGCTCAGTAATTTGATCGTGAGCAGCAAAAAAAGAGAGCTTGATGAGCTTCAGTCAGTGCAGAATAGAGCAATGTGTTCAATAAAATTATGTATAGATTCAAATATAAAATGCATCTGATCTTGCATGCCTCAAAGCTGAAGACAGGTTAACATTAAGTCTATTAACTTTGTTTAGAATCATAATAGTTTTTAAACAACCGTATTATCTGTATTCAAAAATATTACTGGAAGTACCCAAGTTAACTTAGTACAGGGCATGTACATATCTCAATGAAATAGTCTGCCATACTTCATATTTTAAGAATCTAGTAAAAAAGGTTTTACAAAACAACTAAAGGGTTGTTTGAAGACAGGCCTACAACATACATTAACTTTATTTGCAGTGTAGATTTTTATTTATATTATTTTTATGTTTTATAGTCAATTGTTCTGTTTAATGTTTGTATGTCATATGTTTGGATTTGATGTAATTTTATTGGGTTAGGTGTCAAGATGATATTGTAAATGTTATTATTTGTTGATTATACAGTATATGTTACGTATATGGCATGGACGAGTTGTATACGAGTTGTTGTTGCAAAAGTAACAATTAAATAATAAAAAAACATTAAACTTCCTATTTAGCTATTAATATATATAATTGTATAATTAAAATGTTTATAATTTCCATATTAAGCTCAACTATTCATTTATTGCCAAAAGTTACATAAAGCAAATATTCAGCCTTCAGATTCAAAGAAAGAAAGAAAGAAAGAAAGAAAAATCAGTATAATATATAGAATGTGACTAAGTGTGAGTAGGACGGCAATCATCAACTTGTGTATGTGTGCATTTTATAATATGTTATGTTATTTAAAGTAGCCAGTAAAGGCTGTGTAATGTAGCCTAATGTTAGTGGTGTACAAATACAATATTTTCCCTTTGAAATGTATAATGGAGTAGCCTATACTTTTACTATGGTGGCCCTGAGAGCTCAACACACTGCAACTTAATAAAACACATGCAAATAGACAAAACACATTTAGAAAACATGCTGCAAATACAAAAAACACAGGAACTACTTATAAAGTAACAGGAAATAATCAACAAATTCTCAGATAAACTCCAGCCTCTAAGGTAAACTGTTTCATCATCTCATCGTTTTGAATATCATTTTAATTGTATTATCACAACAAGAGGACCAGTTCATCAATCTGATATTACTGTCACGTTATTTGTCACCCTGTTATACTGTACACACAGTATGTGCTCTCAGTTAACCTGTACGCTCATATTTATGCACAGCACAACCGTATTTTACAGTAGGCTACATGAGTGGATTTTACATCTGCAAGTATCTCTGCTGATAACGTTTACTCGCGCGCGCACACACGCACGCACACACAAAACGACACCTATAATATACATACATAGATGACTTTGCATAGCTGGTATTGTGTTTATTGACAGACTGTAACGTCACTGACACAACAGCTTTGTCTCTCCAAGTGTCGTCATTAGAGACTAAATTAAAATCAAGGACTCCCTCTTACCTTCATTTTGTTACAGTAGCTGCTTTTGAGAAATGTTTCCTTGGTGTATATTTTCCTTATTTTTATCGCTCTTGCTTCTGTTGTTTTGCTGTCAACCTGAAAGCGGAAGTGACGTCGTGTTGTTTACTGTGTGCTGGTAGCTGTAATGGCAACGATCAGCCGCACGCTGTCAGCAGATCCACACTGGAGAGCCGAGGCTTAGCGCTTCATTATTAACACAATGTTTCATGCGTTTATCGACAGACATTGTTATTATGCTTTACTGCGAGGCTTCAATAATGATAGCGTATGAAATGTGTATTAAACCTGCCTAAAGGTCCGTTAATAAATGAACAGAAAACTATTAATATGGATTGTTCAATATGATAATGAGGATGGTGATAATTAATACGTATCAAATTAAAACATTGTAAAGCTAATCATTAAATTCACATTCAAATTAAGTGATAGTAAACCAGTTTGTAAATTGTTAAATAGTCATGGCTGGATTAATCTGCTTCGGGGCCCAGGGGCAAACATTAGTTGCTGGGTCTCTTACGTGGAGGAATAGGCCGTTTGGGGACAATTTTCAGCAGTGCATAATCCACATTTGATGCTCTATAATAATAATACATTTTATTTGTATACACTTTCGAAACAATGTCACACAGTGCTTTATAAAAGAAAAACAAAAATCAAAACAAATCTGCACCACAATTAAATAAAATCCAGCAAATAAAAGTATAGTGAATACAATGGAATAAAATACCCAAACTTGAAATTAAAATTAAAATTTGGGCTAACATTAATAAAAGGCTTCTTAAAAATAGAAGTTTCTGCAAGCCACAGATCTTAAGGCAGGGAGTTCAAAACCTGAGGGACCCTGACTGCAAAAGCTCGGCCACCTTTGGTCATAAACTGGGACTTAGAAACAACCAGAAGGGCCCTGCCTGAGGATCTGAGGCTGCACTCTGGCTTGTAAGGGAGCAGAAATTCAGCAATATAACTGGGAGCCAGCCCATGAAGAGCTTACCAGTGAAGAGAGACCAGACAGGGGTGATATGATCTCTCTCTCTGAATTTGTTAAAAGCCAAACAGCTGCGTTTTGTACTTACTGCATGACAAGGCTTAAACCCAAATATAGAAAATTGCAATAGTCAAGACTTGACGATATGAATGCATGTATGACCTTCCCGAGATCAGCATGAGAGAGTAAAGATGTTATTTTAGAGATGCTCCTCAGTTGGAGGAAGCATGATTGAACAACTCTTGTGACTTGTTTGTCGCCATCGAACACTATACCCAGGTTTCAAGCTGCTGGTTCGATATTTGCCAACAGGGGGCCAAGAAGCATTTGCAAAGAGGGGATGAACTTTGGAGGATCAAAAACAATTATTTCTGATTTATTTTCCTTTAGCTGAAGAAAGTTCTGGGACATCCAGTGCTTGATTTGAGAGAGATAAGATATCAGCTGATCTGCCTTATGTGATAACAATGATAATGAATGTTAATAAAAAATATATTATTAAGATTTAGTAAAATTAGCACTAAACGATCACCAGCATCAGCTGTTAGTAAAAGGCAGTTACAGTGCTGTGAAGTGAACGGAAAACTGAAAACTACTTTTTTCAAATATGTTATGATTATTCATAAAAGAGATCAACTTTCAGGAAACCAGTTTTTCACAAAGTATTTGATAAAAATGGTCATTTGGAGATGGGTCTTAAATGATTAAAATTGAGAGAATCAAGGATTCTTGAGAAATGGGTGGACTACTGCATGTTTAAGGCCGGAGGGAAAATTGCCAGTGGCAAGAGAACTATTTGTAATGGTTAAAATAGTGGGACCAACACTGTTAGAAATCACCTTAAGAAATGTAGTAGGCAAAGTATCCCAAGTACTTGATGATGACTTTAATTTAGTAATCGTGTCCTTTAATGTGCGCAGTGAAACAGCTCAAACTGATTTAGGAGGGCAGGGCGGTGACAGTGTACAGAATAGTCACCAGTTACTTGACAGATCTGGTGTCTGATATTTTGTTGGTGAAAAAGGATAGAAACTGCTCACAAATAATGGGGGAGGCTTTGATTTGCTCACTGGGTAGTGGTTTAATCACAGAATTTATGGTTTTAAAAAGGGGTTGTGACAGTTTCTGGAAGTGGACATAAGTTCTTTCAGAGGTGATTCGTGCAACTTGTCCTTTTTCCATTTCCTTTCTGCTTGTCTACATTTTCTTTTTATTTATCTGATGTTCTCATTTGGACAGGGCATCTTGCGAGTAGGTTTAATTTTTATGATTTATATTATTATATTATATTATAATTTATATGATTATAATTTTTGGTGCTATAAAATCCATAACTGCTTTGTATGTAATATGGAAATGATTTAGTAATTCCTCAGTACAGACAATAGGTTTTTTAATACAGTTATTTAAAGACTCTAGTGAGTCTGTTTTGCAGCAGGACGGTGTATATGGCATTAAGTCCAAATAAACTACAGCGTGTGTGTTTTTGTGGTAATGAAAGAACATGTCACCCAGTGCAATGATGTGCCTCGTTCATGTGTTTTCAATTAGTTTGTACAACAATAGAGCTATATGGCACAAGATATATCAAACTTTGGATACAAACACATAATACTTGTTAGTACATCAGTTCAGTGTTGGTTTATGGAATCAGATGGGTCTCAATATCAATGAATGCGCACAGAAGGATTCACAAATGTATTTCGTGATTTAGCTATATATAAATGACTCCACAAAGCTCATAAAATATTTATCGTTGTATGTAAATGTAAAAAAAAAAAGCTTCACAAATGTATTTCAGATGCACACACAAATATTTCTTGTTTTAAATAAATGTAATAGAAATCCACAAATATATGTATTTAAAAGTATCTGCAATTTTCATTGTTACGTAAGGGATAATGTACAGCAAGGTGTGCAGGACCCCGACGCGAAGGGGACATCAACCTGTCGGGGTTTGTTTCCACAATAATGACCCGCTCGCTGTACATTATCCCACTTATTACATGGCTACTTACTAAAGAAATCAATAATTTGCCACAAAATATTGATTAAAAAATTATTTTATTGCTTCTGCTACGAAATAGTCTGTTAGATTCTAGGGTTTGAACTGAATCTTAAGATTAGCCTACTTAGCTCATTAACCAGTGTTTAAAGGGAAACCTGGGCCCTATTTTTACAAATTTTGGGGTCAAAATGACTAATACTTACCATCAGTTGTGGAATTGGTCCAGTAGATTGCCTCCGCCGGCATCAGCGAACGGGCAGCAATGGCTGCAACGTGATCCTTGCAGTCAATTGCGCCCAAGATAAGTGCGTCCACTTTAAGTGCTTGTTTTTGTCACTGACAGGCTCAGACTGTTATTCCAAGTGTCTGACAACAATATGGATCCCTACAGAGACAGACTTTGTTAAAGAGTAAGATCCTTTCATCTCTCAACCTCTTGCGAGATTTCAGAGTGAGACGTTTCCTGGTGCGAGACTTTCTGTTTCTGGTTAAAGAAAAATGTTTTAGCCAAATCCATCCATCCATTATCTATACCGCTTATCCTCAGAGGGTCGCGGGGGGGCTGGAGCCTATCCCAGCTGACATTGGGCGAGAGGCGGGGTACACCCTGGACTGGTCGCCAGTCAATCACAGGGCTGACACATAGAGACAGACAAACAAACATTCACACTCACAGTCACACCTATGGGTAATTTACAATCATCAATTAATGTTTCCTGCATGTCTTTTGGATGGTGGGAGGAAGCCAGAGTACCCGGAAAGAACCCACGCAGACATGGGGAGAACATGCAAACTCCACACAGAGAGGCCCCAGCTGACCGGTGGGGTCAAACCGAGAACTCTCTTGCTGTGAGGCGACAGTGCTATCCACTGCACCACCGTGCCGCCCATTTGCCAAATCAACAATAGTAAACCAACAGGAATCAGATGGAACTTGAGACATGAGAGTTACCACATTAGGAGCGCCTGGAGCTGGATGGTAAACAGCTTCATTTATTTGGACAGGCCTCCAACCACCATTAGGCTTTCACAGGCAGGATAGGGGTGACTGGATAACAGGAGCAATGTCTTCAGGGCAGCTTCAGGGCTGAGTGGATACTGTCTGAAAGCTGACTTGTACTTGGTGTACAATAACAGGAGTAGCACCTTTCATGTTACCACAATCAAACTTCCTAGTAGCCCATAAACTGCTAAGAACTGTTGAAAGCAGAGCTTTTTCTTCTGCAGTTAAAGGCATGGGTGTAACTTCCTGTGGTGAATCTAGGCTGTGGATAGAATGAATGAACAGCCATATTAGCTTAAAGTAATCTGTAGAGATGGAGAAAAATGCTGCCATCCGGTTGTTGTTGCCAATCAGAGGCATCCAAAATTCAGAGCTAACAAAAACTCTGTCTACAAGTAGTGTGCCTTCACCACTTCCTGACAACCAATGTTCCAATCTCAATTCATATTTACAGGGCATGCGTCACAGAGGATAAATTGATACTCCCCTCTGTATTCCCCAAAACACAGTCAATAGGTCAGATCGAGGCTCAAGAGCTGGAATACCTGACACACTGATCTGAGAAATGTAGCTGTTTTTGGAGCATTGTGGATTGAATCACAGAAACTTCATATACTTATTTTCTATAAGAAGTGTCAATTCAGGAGGTTTTCTATAACCATCTCTGAGTTGGACATACTGTTGATATGTGATGACAGGTGTGTCTGTGTCTGTGTCACTATCTAAAATGTGCTGCTCTATGGTTTGACCTGCCTCCGCTGTCTCCTATGGTTGAGCTGGCTAGAAACCCGGGGTGTGTGCCAAAAGACCTTGGGGCAGGCATACCACCAGGATCCTGCTTGAGTTTGAGGATGCTCACCTGGTCTGGGTTTCTGAATGGTGGGGGCAGTCACATGCCATGTGTCCATATCCTTCACAGCTGTAGCATCTCAGCCTGTTGGGGTCAGAGATATAGGACCCACCTTGAGGTTGGTTACGTAGACCTAGTCTTCCTTTGTCTCTGCGTCAGAGACGCCTGATATTATCACCCATTAAACAGACTTCCGAGAAACCTGTTTGATCAAAGTGTATTAGTTGTTGAATGACATGCTTTAATTTAAATACCTCATGATTAACTCACCTTTTCTTACCCATTTTTTGCCCAAAGTAAATTAAAGCATCATCATACAAAACTAACAAGTAGCTACTGACTTTGAACTGAGGGATTCACAGACAGCAGGATTGTCAGAATTGTTTTTAATCATCATATTCAGAGCACATATACATTAAAGTCCAACTAAAATCACATTAGTCATCCCTTTTTGTATAGTCAAAATGAATATAGTTTCTCCCCGTCTGTTCTCTAGCAACTCATCATTATCTACTATATAGTCCTTGATTCTGAGTTATTCAGAAACTACTTATTTATGATTCATTAATTATCAGGTCGTCCCTGATTTGTTTCTCACTCATTCCTTCTTAACTAAATACTCACAATTGTGTGTACCATATTGTAAAGTGTTTCCCAGTTCTCTAGTGATACAGCCTGTTTCCTTGTTGAGGCTCTTTCCTATGAGGCTCCTCTGAACAAACACCAAACACTAGACCACTGAAGAGGTCTCAAAACGAACCTGTAAAATCCAGATTAGTCAAAACCTAACTTTGCTGGTGTACACAGGTTTTGGCAATTGTTGTTGGAAAAGCTGAGTTACAGTATGTGAACACAAACACCACTTCCTTCTGTTTCCTGTGAGAACTGACCTTTGACCCCTACATCTTGCTCCCAGCATCGAGTCAGACACATGATATCCCCCGGGAGCTCGACAGCATGTGCTCTACAAGGTCCCTGCTTTCCTTTGCTTGATTCTCTGTATATTTTTTAACTCTTAAAGTCTAAAAATACACTTGAGTGCGGATGTTGCTGCTGTGTTACATAAGCTTGTGGGATTGAAGTGTCAGGAATAAGAGGTTGTACAGAAAGTTTCTGGATCTTAGTTCTCAAAAAGTAAACAATTATGGAAGAAAGGACAGTTTCCTGGAACAGCTTCACAGAGGAAAATCTACACAGAATTCACTTCAAGCTTCATGTTTTGGTCACTTTTTAATATACTTGAGGAATAATGTCACAGGTTTCCAGGGCTTCACTGTAAAACCTGACAGTAATGAAGTCAATTACTCAAACTGTATTTAGTCTATATTCCAGAGTTTTATGCACCATAGCAGTTTGATCATTCCCACAGTAAAAAAGAACGTACCCTCATCCCCAGAAATGTATCCTGGATAATGTCTCTGTCAACCTTTCTTTCTTATACATTCCCTATGCAACTTTAGAGTTAAGGACAAAGTATTATTAGTATTTGTATTTCTTGCTATGTGATCCAATGAATATAGATAATAGGTCAAAGGAAGCAGAAGTTAATGTATTAATTTTAGATTCATCTTACAAGATTTTGTTAGATTTTTCTATTATTGTGCTATCCCGGTGCTCCATTTATGTAACTGTGCGTAGGAGCCATACCAAAAGTTTGTGTGCACACAAAAGACAAAAATGGCATGCGTGAAAAAAAAATCAGAGTTACTCACACGCGTGCACGTAAATTTCCCTTTATGAATCACAATCAACTTGAAAATGTACAATTTACCATAAATGGTCACTGCAAAACCATTCATGAGTATTGATATACATATTGAGCAATGAGCAATGTTCTTTCTGCTGGTTTACTCTAGACTCTAGGTCATGTTTGAACACAATCGTGGTTAAATAGTGACTTTGTGCAAATATGGCAGGTGATACCTCTCTGCCTGATGCGCTAAATGAGGCCCATAACAGGGACCCTGTAAGGAAGACCACCCCTCCTCCTGACGACGAGGTCCTCCGTCTCATCTACAGCTGATGTCAGGAACATTCATGGTCAGGTGGTCACAGAATGTGCTGACCAGCTGGCAGACATTCTCCCAGACATCTTCAACATTTCCCTCAGCACAGCAGTGGTACCTGCCTGCCTCAAAACCACCAGGATCATCCCTGTGGCAAAAATGTCAGCCATGTCATGCCTAAATGATTGCCACTCTGTGGCACTCACACCCGTCATCAGCGATAGATGAGAGGCTGGGAGGAACATGAAAGCCAAATTCCCCACCTCACTGTTCCCACTACATTTCGCCCACTGCCCCAACCAAACCACAGACAAGGCCACCTCCACTGCCCTCCACCTGACTCTATCCCACCTGTATAGAAAGGAAAATTATGCTTTTCATAGACTTAAGGTCAGTTCTCTTCACTCTGTAGACTCACGACTGTGCTGCACAGCGAATTTCTTTTGGGTTGTCCCTGCTGTTCTGCCTGAAACACTACTGCCTAAATTTCATTTAATTTTACTGCACTGTATGACTACTGCAAACATTACATTTCATTTGAAATGTAATTTTTAACAGTAATGTTAAGACGATTACGCTGGACAAAATGGACATCAGTAGGGTTCCCGTGTTCCTGCTCGGCAGCCGCTGCTGCTATTATTATATTGCTATTAGTATTATTTGTATTAATATTAACATCAATACCATTAGCACTACTGTTACTTCACGTCTGAATGTAGAACTGGACTGTGCTTTACTACAGTATGTTCTCTTTCTTCCTGCTCTCTCTCTCTCTCTCTCTCTCTCTCTCTCTCTCAACCCAACCGGTCG
>LKNJ01005442.1:0-34326 GCA_002120245.1 Maccullochella peelii
TTCTTGGCATGGTGTTTTCTTTAAGAAAGAAGAACAAGACCAGAGTAGATGAAATTATATTTAAGACCAGGACCAAAACAGGCAAACTGACACTGTTTTATACATTTAATACTATGTTGATGCCATGGTCTTACATATTTATTAGTACTTTTAGTATTTTTATTCTTATTTATTGTATTCCTTAGCTATTACTTATTGTCATTCCTTTCTGTTACTCACATGTCTCCGCTGCCGTGAAGCAGTGATTGCTGCTACCTACCGACCTACCTACCTTTAAATCCAAGACATCATGATACCATGAGCAGACTCATACAAAAAGCCCTGCTCCCATGTTTACCTGTCTAAACATGCAGTGGAGGCTCACTGTGTCACTGCAGGGCTGTCTTTACCTTTCCTTGTCCTGGGCTCTTCTAGGTGGGGGAGCGTTTGGCTCGATATGATGTGGAGAAGCGATGCGCCATTGAAAAGGAAGACTATGACCTGGCCAAGAAGAAGAAGGAGCTGATGGAGGAATACAGGAGGAGCGTTTACCAACAGCTGGAGGTCCACAACCTGCTGGACATGGCAATGGTCAGTCACCAACCACTGACGCCGACACGTCACCAGTGTAGTAACAGCAGGGGAACTGTTTGCTTGATGGAAAAGATATATTTTTTTCCAAGGTGTTAGACAAGATGAGAGATTACTTATTTATTCTGACTTATTCTGCCAACTGAATTCTGTTCTGTCCTTCCACCATGTCACCAGATCACAAGGGCAGCAGATTCCTCCCCAGCCCGGGATCCTCCCTGCCTACAGCCCTCTCCAGTTCACTGCTCAGTCCCCACCAAGCCCCTTGTGTCCACAGACACATTCAGGAAGAGCAAAACAACTAACGCTCCTCAGAACCAACAATCAGATGCAGGAACTGTTGCGCCCAAACTAAGCAGCCAACCTGACACACCGTGCACCGCTGCTGCTGTACCCAAGATAGATGTAAGTGCCACATAAACAGTAACAGTAACTAATAATCAATTTTTGAAGACTCTATGCATGGTCAGTGATGTCAAACCCTGCGTTTTCTGATTCCTGATCCAGTTGTTGACAGATGTACCTGTATCTTGTTCTGCTTGCATGAATTCCTGTATTGTAAAATTAACCCTAGCCCACTGTAGCACCTTGGGAACACGTCTCCTGCCTTAAGCCTCTGTAGTGTTGGAACACGGAGCACATAGGGAGATTATGATCGGCGGGGGACTTTTATGTTTTACTCACCACCTACTGAGACCGGCCCTACTGCAGGTTTGGGTTTCACTATTTAATTAAAAGCGTGCAACAGTTGGCCGACTCAAGCGGCTGCCAACCTGGCCTCAAGGCAGGGCTTTGAGCCTTGTGCAAGACAGCAGGGTCCCATTTGGCCCCTGGGCACAGGAGACAGTGCTGACTGGATGGAGCTTAAAAATGGGTTAAACATGCATAGTCATCATGATGTTGAATGATCAACCTATTCAGTAATCAAGTGCTAGTGAGAGTTAGTGAAAAGAACAAGGGTAGAGGTGATCAATTTTTCAAAAGGATTGATGTCCTTTTCAGGCTTGAAAGTGTAGATCAGTTTTCTCTGAGCCTTTGAACTGAGTGATCTCTAGGAAATGTATTATTTTGTGTGCTGAGAAATATATATATATACTGATGATTTAAAAATGTGAATGTTGTATATGTCATTGTCGTATGCCTGTAAATATTATATTACAAGCTTTAATACCAATGTTGTTGTGCTGACAGGTTATCAGTGTGCCTTACGATGAGAGGCCGCTGCCCGCCCTTCAGAGGAAAGACCGACCTGTGGAGGCCACCCAGAGCCCTGCAGAGCAGCACTCCCACCAACCTGACGCCCAAAGAACTCCACTCAGTCCTGAGATGAGCGGAGAGCCAGAGCCCCTGACGGAGAAGGCCCAGAGAGAGGCTGGCCTTCCAATAGAGGTCTATGGAGAAAGCCTGGTAAGAAAAAAGAAAAAAAAAAGGTGGAAAAACATGGCTAGCTAAGCTAACTAAGGGTTTTACTTTTTCCTGGGTTTTTATTTCTACATGTCAATCTCTATGTGCTATAATACCCCCATAACTGATATCTGTGATATCTTTGCCGTCCGTTGTTTTTTTTGCCCTTTCTTCTTTCCCAGGTGGCTGGGGCGTATTCCAAAACCTGGTCCTACAGAGAGGATGCTCTGCTGGCTGTGTACAAAAAGCTTTTGGAGCTATCACCCACCACTCCCAAGGAGGAGCTGAGAAACACATTAAGAGCTGCAGTCTTCCTAGTCAAGAAGACCCTCCTGGATAAAGTGTTATCTGTGAGTCATTTCCTCAAACAACAAAAACAAAATTGTCTTGGGGTGGGTGCTGTGAATTTCCAAGTTAATTGAACAGAAACTGCAACCAATACCAGTAAAGCAGCCCTATTAAGGTGGAAATTGTTACTTTGTCATTGTCAAACACTTCTGTAAAACATGTTCTCTGGATTCCTGTTACAAACAGAACTAACGTTCATCTTGTTAAGTCATAAGCACACACTCACACATGCACACTCTTAACAACGGTTCCCCCTGTAACATATCCAACCCCAGTTCTCTATCCCAGAGCTGGCTTCCTTAAACAAACAGTTTTGACAAGGATGGCCTTGTAACCCCTCTCTGGAAGTCGTCTACAGCTTGTATGGTAATGAAAAGGGTAGCACCGCAATAATTCTAGTGATTTATTTTCCTAGCCACATTGATACACAGAATTCTCCGTTAAGATGTTAACTGGTTAATTTGATGCTGCACAAACATGCTTCAGTTCAGATTATGTTAAATACACCCTTCTCTGGAAACTCCATGGTCTAAGCTGCATGTCATGTCATTACATCCTGGGTCTGAATGTAGCCCAGGGTGTCATATGTCTTCCAGTCTAAATCTACCTAGTAATCACAAAATTCCACAAATATTGATAATGCACTGGTAATTAAATTGACCTGTAAAGAACAGGTTAGTTGGCATCTTTGATTTCTACCGTCATGTTAGCGGGTACAAAAAACAACTTATGCTCCAATGACCTCCATTCACGACTCCTGATTGTCACTCTCCATCTGCATACTCTAACTAACTCAAACTAAACACTGCCAAGTCTAGCCTCTCTGCTAATTGACATCACCCTGGTGCTAGCTTTTCTTGGAAGGTCTGCTAAGTTTGGAGCTAAATGTCCACTGGCTCTTTCCTTAGGTTTTCCACGCCTCCCTGAAGCTGCTGCTGCTACTGCTGAGCCAGCTGATCCCAGGTTTGGGGCTGGGTCGGGCTGAGGTGACCCACTGCTTGGAGCAGACCTGGCCCAACCTGCTGGCCAGGACTGGAGACTCAGCCAGCCGCCTCCGGGCCATGGCCACTGCCTTCATACAGGTATTGTAACACACTGGACTGAGATGTTTATTTGGCACCAGTGGCACCAGTTGATTTTCACTAACCCTTCACTTCCCATCAGCCTGCCCTCTGCCTCCTTAGGAGCTTTGCTTTGACTGAAGAGAAGACGATTATGCAATCTGCCTTCACTCCCTCCACCATCTTATCTTGCATAGAGCTCTGTGAAAGCTTTTGTCTAATAATGTTGGAAAATCAGCATCCTCTTTATTTTTTACTCCATAAAACAACATTGCATTGTGCTGCAAATCAAGCCAACAGATATTTTGTCTAAAACAGTCTTAGTGACAATGTAAAATGTATTGAAGTGGCTGCCGATGTCCTTGGTGATAATCCCATTTGTTTATGGTTATTATATCTCAGATTTGAAGTGGTAGTGATTTCTTGATAGTGAATTTCTACACATATCAACAGGGTGGAACTCCTGCCATCTTGTAGAAGGGTTTAAGTAACCTGCCTATCCCATTAGGTGGGCCTATACAAGGCTCTGAAGGGTGGAACAGTTACCAAGACAGCAAACACATTCGAAATCAAACCAATATAACTGTGCAACGATAAAACCAAAGATTTACCATTAAATAAACATGTTCATGTAGGCCATTACCACTATGGCCATATGCCATAGAAAACAAAACCAGAGCTGATCCAGAAGTAAAAAAATGAAAGAATGTAATATTGTTCAGCTTTTAGCTGCCCACAATGAACACCATTTCCCACAATTCCACACCATTTCCTTTCATAATTAACCTTGATGTCAGTAAAGTAATAGTGTCATTGGTATATTTAATATTAACAGTAGATAAATACACACACCTTTTACAGGCAGGACAAGCTGATTATATTTCTATGCTTAACTGGGTTTTTATGTGCATGTAAACACAGATAATCTCTACGGTTCACTGTAGCACCTTTTGTCCCCTTTAGATGAAATTGGTCTGATGGACAGCAACCACGAGTCTGCATTCAAAACAATGACCAGAAAAGTGCCTTATTTTCACACCCCACAGTAAGCAAACAGAAGGAACAGCTTCAATGCGTGTAAAATTAAATCCAACTTTCCTAACTGTGCGTGCTTACTTTTATTGGCCTGTCTCTGTGTTTTTGGGTTGAGGCAACAGTTCTTTCAGAATGAGCTAGTTTTTTCAGATCAAGGTGTTTACATACTGTAATAAACCCGATTTACACTAGATGCCCAGAACCTTACTGCAAACAAAGCTAGCAACTAGCCAGTGAACATACAGTATGTCTCTTTAGCAGTTGCAGCTAATGTTTTTCAGGTTTGAATTTTTGAGTTTTGCACTTGGTGTTTATTCATTTAAAAGAGCCAATACCTTTGTTAGCTGTAGCTAGCCTCTGACTGACTCAGAATTTACCAGGAACTCCAGTGCTTTGTTGTTTTCAATCAGACCCCTCTCCCTTTCCTCTTATCTCTTTATGTTAATTTATTCATAAAGCCTTGAGGAAAGCACAATTCTTTTGCTCACGTTATAATAATTTTCAACTTGTGTGGACACATTTTTGCCCCAATTTGCACTGCACAGAACAAATTCCCGTCTATTTCATTTATTATTGATTATTTTGGGGCATTCAATTCATAGTGGTATGCGTCTTGGCCCTTTGTTCTCAGATTTTGCCAGTTTTGTTGGTTGGTGTGGGTTTTTTTGTGTTTTTTTAAGAGCAGAAGCATCTACCACTCACCTGGCTGAGAGGCTTTTTTAGGTGCTGGAACGACCGTTACATGCAAATACAAAAACAAACTTCTGCACATTAGCATCTATTCAATTAATTGTAATTAAATAGAGTGTACAGATTCTAGTGTGTGGAAGTTATTTTTTGTTTTTAAAAAAGGAGCTTGAAACTTAAGTTAGCTTTCCTAACATGAAACGGACCACACGGAGGCCTCACAGCCTGCATGGTTCAGGGTTCTGCACTGTAGCTTGATATACAGGGTGAGTTAGGAGGTGTCTGAGGTGTTATCATGCTCTGCCCCAGCCTTCAAACAAGCTCCATGTTGTAGCCACACTGACTGCCTCCTTGTAGCCTTTAACTGGATCAGAGATACTAGTGTGGGTTTAATACAGAAGAGGTGGTGTTTGTGCACATGCACTGGTGGTGGGTGAGACCAAAAAGTGTTGCCTGGTGGATTGAGTGATGGCGTACAGTATGTAAGTGAAGTAAATGTCTAACTGTGTGAACATGGGTAATGTGTATTTGCTAAGTGTGTGCAAGTGTTGAGTAAGAAAGGGAGGATGTCTTTATGAGCTGCAAGAGCTTCTGTTTTAATGAGTTCAACTTAGGCCACAAGTGTGCGGGCCATTACCATGTGTCTCGGCCCTCTGAAATCATCGCCCGGCCCTTCTGGATCTGTTCAGAGCTCCATTAGGGCGCTGAATGCCTCTTTGTATGCTGAGGACAAATTATATGGGGTTTTGTGTGTGTGTGTGTGTGTGTTCCATATTTCCAACATAAATTCCTCTCACCTGTTGAGACTAAAATGACAAACAACTGAGAGATGTTTTTCCATGAGCCTTCTTCCGTCTTACTTTAATTGTACACTAGTATTCTCTGTCATGACTTGTCTTTCTAACAGATGCTTGTGTTGAATGACAAATCACCATGTGTAGAATCACACAGCTATGTTTTGTCAGTGGCTTACAGCACACATATTACTTAATTTAAAGGTGCATTCTGTAAATCTACAATGCCATTGCATGACTTTTACATGTTAAATTTCAAAGTCAATGGACCTCATTCACAAACCATGCGTACGAACTTTTTACGCACAAATCTGGGATTCATCAATATTTTCTTACCTGAATTTTTTCGTACTCTGCATACAAATTAAAAATTGCCTCAGACCATGCATACGCACAAATAATGAAGGCCTGGCTGTCTTAGAAAATGTAAACACACACCTTTTAACTAAATGCACAGCATATTAAAACCATGCTACATTAAAAATGCTTTAATAGACAACAATATTTAAAACCGTTAATTTACTAATGCATTGGCCAAATGTATTAAATAACCATGAAATTGACGCCCTTTCATCCTCATCAATTATTGTCATAATTAAAATATTAAACTATAAAAACTGAGTGTTCCAGTCCTAGCTTACAGTGGAGTATATTAGAATGTCCATATTGAAATGTTACATTTTTGGTTTTCATTTTTTTTATTGACTTGGCCTATAATTGGCTACTCCCACCAATTTCTAGTGCCATGAAATTGCACATATCTAGCCAATGTTAATTGGTAGCCAACTTGTTAATTGGTAGCCTATTAACAGGCATGCAGGGTATATAAAAGATTCCGATTTACCTCCAAGCAGGTGTCATGCCGTGCTTCTCTCTTACAATAACTTCACTGCTTTCTCCATGATACACCTCTAGGTTAACAAATTTCCTTATATAGAGAAATGGGGGCGTGGCAGTATGCTGATTGGAAATAGCGGGTACACGCCTGTCAATTTAGTATGATTCTGATTCACTAACGTGCATGGTGGTAAGAACAAAATTGCCCGGTGCACACGTGTCGTGTCATGAATCCGACGGGAATTTTGCGAACTTAAGAACATTTCTATTCACATATAAGTGAATAAGGCCCATTGTCTCTTTCTCATGTACCCCTTTTAGGAAATTGCTGTTTTGAAGGACGTACGAACCCAGCAGGTAATCCCTGGTGAGCTGGTGAAGCCTTTCAAATCCAACTTCCCCTCTCGTCTGGCTCAAAGTCGTGCCGAGCTGCTTGAGAAGCTACTGGCTAAGCTGGGTACTGAGAACTCTGGCTTCACCCTGGACAATGTCATGATGGTAAAGGACCTAAAGCATGCTAAATGCATCTATCCATTCTTTTTTTTTGAGATGTTGATGTCCTTAATTAATTTGAATTATTTTAAGTCTCTGATAAAGAAGTTGAGAATTGCAGTGGTTTGCAATTATCTTTTTAAACCTGTCAGCTCAAGATCACACATTAATCATCTTGTTATTTGGGAAATCAACTTTTTGTTTGCTTCAGAAACCAAATTTAGACAATCTGACCCCAAAAGAGTATGGAAGTCGAGAGCAGCTTTGCTTGAGATGATTATTCCATTATCTTAAAAAAAAAAAAAACTTCAACCACAGCAGCCCTTGACTTCCATATGCTGAGACCTTTGGGCTAAATTTGGTTTCTGAGACTTTAGACACATTGGACACTTTTAGCTGTAAAATCTTAAAAATGCACTAAATATTAGCAGCAGGAGCCACAAAAAATGCCATTGTAGGTATCAGTAGTGAAAATCATAAAAAAAACGTTGTCAAAGATTTCTATACTCAAGCTGTTAACAACTACTGTTGCTTTTTGGCAGAGAGTCAACTCCCCCAGTCATACTCTTTCCGATGTGGAAATAGCAATTACGACATACCCTCTATAACATGATGGCACATGTACTGTATAGAGATACATACAGTATAATGCCTGTATTATTCAACTTTAAAAGTAGGCATCCATCAAGCTGATTTTCTGTTACATTTGGCTTAGTAACTACTGTGTGACTAACTGAAAGGGGAGCAGTCCCTCCCTGGCTTTCTGCGGCCATTCAGTTCACCCAAACAGGCTGTCAGTAAGCTCCAGTCAACTGAGTCAATGTTGTCACCATTGGCATCCACTTTACGTCCCCTGCACTCCTCTGGTTTCCAGCAGTGACCTAACGTGCAAACTATCCAACTGTTGACCAGGCCGGGCAGGACAACAAGCCGCCCCGTCCTCCCATCTCTAGTTTACGACCAGTCCTCCACCCATCCCCCTCCACCCAGCCCTCCTCTTGACTTTACACGGCTTTTATCAGTGAGAGCAAATTGTTAGGTTTGTCCTCTTGAGTTTCTCCGCCTTCTGAAGCCAAAGGCACACAGGTGGCATTGGCTGGCCTGGGTTTGCGTGTTTGTGCGTGCTTGGTCAGCGCCCGTCCCCTCTGTTTTGGCTGCCTCCCATGTTTGCCTGGGAAACATTTCCAGTCTGGATAAAGATGTGACAGGCTGTGCTTTGTTCCACAGCTTGCCGTTTCTCCTGACTGTCACATTAAACAGACAAGAAACATGGAAAAGACACCAGGTTTAAACTAGACTCGGTTTCAACAAGGAACAGATTGTGAAATAATTGCCTTGTCTTTGGTCTTCTGTTACCTGGTAGATCACTGTGCTAATCAGATTTGGTTCTAGTTTGCCTACCAGTTTACAGCAGGTAATATTCCTTGTTAACTTCAGGCACTTCACCTATCATTAAGCCTTTATCAGCCACGAGCCACCACAGCAACACAACAGAGATACAATATCTGAGGCCATCGGGACATCGTGGACACATTCCCAAGGTTCTAAAAATGTTTTGGATCCTTGATTTTTCTTGCTGTGTATATCTGAAACCAGGTTAACAGAGATGGTTAGATAATATTACATGGCAGCAAGCAATCTTTTAATTAGAAAGTACAGAAGGTTCAGGGTGGCTACTTGATTCCTGCAGTAAACGTTATTGTGCTGACCCATTACAGGTAGTTGTCCTCTTCCTCAGGACACACAAAGCATGAATAATCCAAACTCACAACCCTTGAAGTACCTATTGTATGTTGTGGCCAGGAGACCTTAATCAGACGAACAGTTTCAGATGTATGTGTGTGTGAGTGGAGAGAGAAAAAGATTCCTCTCAGGCAGTACATAGAGATAAATACACTAGATATGTAAGCATCAGCATGTGCCAGTGAAGGTGGCGTTGTAGGTGGGGAGCTTACAATAAATCTTCAACCTTGGATTTTACCTGTTCCCTTCCAAATATGAACGAAAGTGTATGCACGTCTATACAGATTTAACCCCACAAATATGTGCATAAATCTGCATATACCATCATCATGGCTTTGGTTTGGTGGTAGTAGCCCCACTCAAACACAGACAAAGAGGTTGCACAACAGACACGGGTCATATCTTTTAATCAATTTAATACACTCAAGAAACTTGGTAAAGGACTGAATCCTCAAATTCACAGCTAAAACCTCTACTGGTATCCTCCTCTTTTAGTTTGTGTGACTAGCCCTTTTGACAGCTCTACAGCATTTTTCCTTTTTCCTCCGTTGTTACTTGGGTGATCTGCTCCGAGGCGGGAGCCAGAGTGAAAATAAGGGGTGATTGAATTTCCTGTAATTAAAATGAGAAGTGGTAGGCAGAGACAACAGAGAATAATGGCAAGCTGTCCCTGAGCTTGTTGAGCGAGGGATGGGTGGCCTTTGTACACAGTTTACCACTAGATGTAAATGCTCTCCACTGGGATTGCCATTGTGTTGCGACTCTCTTCACAGAGATGATGTCGGGAAATGGGCTCTTTTTACTTCATGATGTGCACTTCCCTCAAAGGACTTTCTCAACAATATTGCTGTTTTGAACATGAAACTACACTGAAAATAAAGCAAATCTTACTTCATAAAACTTTGACATGGCAAGGCAACTTTAATTGTATGGCACCTTTCAAACTCAGAGATAGTTTAAACTGCCTTACAAAAGGCTCAGAAATGCATTAGAATCATTTGTGTTGTTGAGTGTTGACGCCGTGTTGACTGTTTCCTAAGAATCGAAGTAATGTGCTCATTCATCCTGGGGAGGACACCACATGCCACGCCATGTAGTACATATACACAAACACAAGAAACAAGTTTACTCAAAGAAATCCGGTTAAACAGGAAAGCAGAGAAAGTGTTTAAACTTGATTACTGTAAGCCCTACTGTAAGCCTGCAATGGGTCAGTAATCAGATTTTAAATTATTTCCTTATGGCCGCATGGGAATTTTACAAATAGTCAAATGTTCAGCATTGGAAATCAACGTATAATTTTTAATATATGGCTGCACTGTTACGTGCAATGATCTATCCTTTGATACAACTGCTTTGCAGTGATACAGTCTGAAAGTCTTTGTCATTCACATGTGCTTAGGTAAAAAGTAGATTAGAAACCTGGTTACGCAATCTCATGGCCAAGACACTGGCTTTGTCTATGAGATTTCGAGCTGGGGAAATCAGGTTTGCCTAATCCCCTACTTACAGAAACCTGGTTTCTACTATGTGTTAGTAGATGTTTATTAAACAAGTTACTTAAGTGCATTTACTGATGGTGATCTGCTCAGGTTTATGATCACCAATTGTAACAACATAGTCCATAGGTCAATTTCTAGGTGTGTAGAAGAGGGTTTTTTTAAATTTTCTATCGTTTATCATTTAAAATTAAATCTTTACTTGTTGTTCCAAATAGGTTTCATGCCAACAACAAAAAAAGGTCTTTCTTTTTTCCAATAAAGGTGTCTCTGATCAGTAGGTCAAACCAAAGCTGAAACTGCCTAATGGTATATGTTGGAACAGTAATATCCAGTCAGTCAAAATTCTTGCTAAATGTTCACATGCTAGTAGAAAGCCTGTTTTCCTCTGTCAGTTCTGTACAGCGGCTTTGGAGCACAGTGCATCAGTGGTTCGAGAGCTGGCAGTGCGCATCATCTTATCCATGTACCAGCAGCACAGAGCTGCTGTTCTCAGCTACCTTCTACCCAACAATGCTGCCGCACGAAAGAACTTCCTCTACAAAACCCTCTTTGATGGCTTTGCCAAGATTGACGGAAAGCTGGTGGATACTCAGGTAAGGTTCTTCAATTCAAATGTATCTCTCATTGATAAGATCTTCTTCACTACAAGAAGGGATATTTGAAATAACTGAAATATCCTGTTTCTATATATAACCAAATGTAACATTTCTGACATTTATAGGGGTGCCTGTGTCAAAATTATTTGCATCAAACAGCCGGGCCGAGGGTGTGTTCACACTGTTAATTTTTCAAACAGATTATAGTCAGAAGGAGCAGCTGGTAGATGGACAGTGAAACCGTCAGACATGGCAGATGGGAGCAAGCTGAGAAGAGTTGAGCTTTGTAAAGGAGACTACATGACATAATGTCTTTTTATTTTTTTAAGCTGACAGTAACAAGGAAGAGGAAGCAGGGTTTCATGTTGCTGCCTCCATTGTTTCCTTTTGCCAAAGCCATTACAGGCAGTCTTGTCTGTCTTTTACTTATCTGGTTAAACAAATTACCCAAGCCAGGTCCATGCTTTTTATCTACTGGTAGTGTAATGTAGATATAGATATAGATAGATATGTTTCACTTCAAGTCCTTCATGTCATCACCAACTGAACACCAACTAAAGTTTGTGACTCACCCAGTGACCAAGCTTAATTTTTTTCTGGCATTGTTAGAGACCTAGCCTTTCCATTACGTAATGGTCATGCTGTTGCGTAGTGTTCAACTGCTAAAATGTCTGAACATGCGCTCATGGGCGAGAGTCACTGCAGAGCTTTAAGCTGTTCAACTTCAAAAAAAGAAAATCATGAAATGAAAGCAAGAAAGATCTGTGATGCTTTTGAGGCGTGTCACTTTTCACTCAGACTCTGAAGAAGGGAGGTGGTCAGCAGGACGGGCAAAAAGAGAAGGAGGAGATCCACTCTCTTCAGGAACAGCTGGCTGCCTTGAAAGAGATCACAGTAGGTGGAGCTGTCATCAGACTGCGATTACATCACTTCTTGTAATGGCTACTAATTTGTATTTTCTGACTCCACACAGACTTTGTAGAATTTTTACTCTCTAGGTGGTCAGAAACTGAGTTATTCACATGTACTGATAACAACTCAATGGTACATTATGTCTCCTTAAGAGTCTTATGAAGTTCTTATGGAGTTCCACCATTTATCAAAAACTGTCTATGTCTGAAGTCGCTGTTAAAGTTGTGTAGAGCTTTCTTTGTGTGATAGCATCTTTTTTTGGAACTGTTCTGACGTCTATTCATACTTGTCTGTCTCCTTGTGAAGGAGAGAGGGAATGAAAGCACCAAAGGACAAATGCCCAAGAAAGAAGCTCCCAGAGTTGAGAAAGAGTCCCAAAAAGCTGGCAAAGCAAGTACGTACACATGTTTAAATAGAAAGAAGAAGAAGACAACAGAAGATATTCTTTAGTAGAGTAAAACATCATTAAGGCACAAAACACCAATATGGAGCTGATGTAGTCTTTTGAGATGCGCAAACATTAGCACTAATGCCTTCAAATGTGACCTGCTCATATACAAGTGTAAAATTTGAAGGTAGCTCCGAGGTCATGACTTGTGACATAAATGGGAGATCACTTTTGTCCTCATTCTTTTTTTGTTTCTTCGGCATGGCATGGAAATGCAAAAAAAGTCAAAATCATTTATCTTTTTCAAGCAACAGTGCTCTCAAGAGTTTAACCACTTGGACTCCAAGTATGGTACTTCTCTTAGCATGTCAATAACAGAAACAAGGGCTTCATTTGAAGACAATATAACAACATCTCAGACATGACACTGACGCTGCCAGTCATTTCTACCATCAACCTACAGAAAGAGTGCAGGCACACCACCTGCTACCCAGCTATCAAAACATACATGTACAGATACTAACAAAGGGATGCACCATGGCAAGACTGGCATAAGTGTTGGATCTCACTGGGGTTGGCCTCTAATTAGTGTAGTCATGACAAGTAACAGATACTGTCATCTTATTTTCCAGCTGTCACAAAAGTGCCCCAGAACAAGGTAACAGACAGTGTTGATGTCCAACAATCTATCAACTATCTGGACAAGTAAGTGATTCATAACTCAGCTTTAAAAAAATCATATATATTGTATATAGCATATTAGCCATGTCCCGATTTCAAAGGTTTAGTGTTTTCTGTGCAGTTTTCATGTAGCAATTATTTTTCCAGCTGATGTATTAATTTAACTTTCATTTAGTGTGATATTTTTATGTCATTAGTGTCACAGTGCTTTGAAGGCATATGATCTGATCCGCAGCCTGATCTGATCTTTCAGCCTGTGTATATTCTGCGGTAAAAAGGATGAGTCATTCACAGAGGATGGATTGGACCTTCACTACTGGAAACACTGTCCTATGCTGAGGCGCTGCGATGAATGTAGACAGGTAGACTGTTACATTTTCAAAAGTGTTGGCATATTTTTGCCCAGCTGTTTAATCACCACCTCAGTAATAAAGCTTGAAGATATTGTGTACAGCTCTGCATTGTGTTCACAGGTAGTCGAGATAGCCAGTCTCACAGAGCACCTACTGGGTGAATGTGAAAGCAGGTCCAAGTTTAGCCAGTGCCCACGCTGCTCAGAGGCCGTGGCCACTGAAGATCTGACTCGCCATGTCCAAGGTCCCGCCTGCAACGGTGTGTTCTCAGTCTCACTCTTTCATGCCATTGGACCATTTCTGAAAATCTTTATGTGATGAAAATCATGCAATTTAGTTTTGTTTGAATAGGGTGTATTTCCTTTTTCTTGTATTATTTTTGTCTTTATTGGATGGTGACAGTGTAGACACTTTCATGTTGCTGCTATAAGCCGACTGTTGACTTAGGCAGGTCTCCAGCGAGTATCTTGTCAAACTGCCCTTGGTTGTCCTCTCACTCATTACTGGCAACTGTATTTGATATGTATATGATATGGCTGGGTTTTAAAAAAACGATTTTCCGACTCAAATTGATCTTAATGATCCAATACCCTAGACCCTGTTAGTCTCGCGTGGCCAGCCTTTGGTTCTTCACGCAATGAGATCTGGCCACGTGACAGACTAGTGAACCTCAGTTGAATCAAACATGGCGGGAGCTGCTCCACTGAAGGCACTGCCGCAGATGTCTGGTTGCATTTTAAAAACTGTGAAGACAGAGAAGAGCTGGACAAAAGCAAAGCCAGATGTAAGATCACAAGCCAGATGTGTGCCAAATGGAGGTGAAATATTGTGGAAATACCACAAACCTCCAAAACAATTTAATGGGACATCACCCAGATACGCAAACTAAAAAAATGTCCGATCCGAAACAAACCCCACTGGAGAAGGCATTTGCGTTCAAGTTACCATCCATATCTCTGCATGTCTAAAAAAAAAAAACTTTCATATGCTTAATATAAACATTATTATTTTTAATAATGCACCAGGTTAGAGGGTTCCTTGTACAATTTACAGCATTAATTCTCTGAGAATCTCTTTCATATTAAAGCAAAATTGGAAAATCGAATCGGAAATCAAATCGAATTGGGACCCAGCTCTACTTGATATCCATTTAATCAATATAGGCTATTTACCTCATCTACATCTGACACTTTGTTTGTCAGAACAATTTGGAATTGACCTCTACCTCAAAGCTATCCTTCCTTCTTTTACAGAGCACACAAAAAACAAGATTTAGATTAATCCTTTAGATTAATCATTACATTTATTCCAAAAAGACACATTTCCTGAAACACGGATTGACCAACCTTAGCTGGATAAACATCTGCTCATGTATTTATCTTCCTGGTTTTTACCTTGATTCTCCACATCCTGGATTTCTTAAGCTGACCTTGGTTTAGCACCCAGTTCAGCTGAGGTGTCCATCTCTTTTAATGTATTTGGCTCAATTTATTGAATAGTCATCCCCTGACAGGTACGGCACTTCTGTGGCCACAGTGAAAGATCTTATAAAAAATGAGAACCATGATCCTGAAAATATGCTCTATGCTCACAATGCTACATGGAGCCGTTAAGAAATCAAAAGTCAGTACTTTTCCATAGTGTTTCAGTACGACCAAGACCTGTTTACCAGTATTTACTATCTGAAAGCTGAGGTCAGCTTTTCTTATAGGATCTTCTGTTTGGTTTTTTTTCCCAGTTGGATACCAGTTTACCGTTACTGTACCTACTAACCTCAAGAAAGAAGCTTACTGTATCAAGACTTAGACTACGTGTCTCTCACCAGCCATATGTCTCCATAGATACCTGACACCAGTGAGCCTTTTGTATTACCATAAACTTCAAGTCTCTCTGTTGGTTATAAGTGACTTAACAGAATTGTGAGTTAGGATAGATTGTGTTTACCCTAAGGTTCTCATTCCTCAAAGGCATATTGTATTTAAAACCGTTCTCCTTCAAGGGTGTAATTTTATCACTTTCTCTGGAGTGTTTCTTTTTCTGTAATTGTATAACAGGTGTCGTATTTCTATTTCAGCCCCCATCTTGGGTAAAGGCTCCAACCACTGTCCTCTGTGTCACAACAACTTCATGCCTGGAGAGGAGGTGAGATTACATACATGCAAATTGAGAGAGATCCAACTGTACCAGTTTTGTCTCTCCCATCAAGCAATGGCTTGACGAAAGACAATCATGAACTGATGTACAGCATCGCACAATGGTCCTGTTGTGCTATTTTATGCTTTCTTAGCAAAATAAAATAAAAAACCTAGCTCACTTGTACAGAGCTGCTTCCTAGATAATAAAATAGTCACATTTATGAGAAGGCTGAATGTGGTAACTGTAGGTTCAATTGAGGTTTTCTCAGAACATGGGCCTGAACTTGAGCCTTTCTATTGTCCCTCTTTTATATCAACACAGAAACAGGAAACGCATCTAATATTAGGCTTGAAGGGCAAACAGGTGTTGAGGTAAAACACCGCTATTGTTGGCCTTTAAAGACTTCAAAAGAGGCAAAGCCTTTGTTCATAATGGGCTCTTTCATTTGTCTCAAGATGAAGTAAATACCATCACATTCTTCACATTCCTATTAGTTTAAGAAGAAGTAAAGACAAAAATGTGCTGCTTAAAACTGTGATATATGTTTTTGATAGCTGTGCTTTCTCTAAATCTTATTTGTAGTCACGGTGGTTTAGGATAATGCAGTTCTTTTGATACTAATTCTAAACACTGGACAAAGTGTAATCATTCTCTTGGAAAATTGGACAGGTTCAGGTTTCCTTTAATTCCAGCAGTAGTGGAGTTCCTGCTGAGGTGGCTCGGTGCTGTGTATTATGTGGGCAATGGTTGCTCTGTAACAGGAAAAGTTGCAGTTTTACTGATAATTTCCTTTCAATATTAATCAACAAATAGAATGGATCAATGAGGATATGTCATGAAATGGGTAACTCAAAAATATGAGCATGCACTACATATAACTTTAATGTTGAATATTACATCATATAACCACAGGGAAAAAAGTTTATTATCTTTAATAAGTAAACAGTGATTCATATATTTCAGAGCCCTTGGAGCTGCTCATCCATTACTAATCCTTTGTGTCTGTCAGCTCTTTGTATGATAGAGAAAAATGGATGTGCAGTGTACAAGATTCTCTGCCTCACTAAAAGATGTAGCAACAGTGTCACCTTTCATTTGTCTTCCGTTACGTTTCTGTCTTCGAGGAGTCTAATGAATCATGCAACTCGTCTTTCAAGGAGCCACAAGAGCTACAAGAATCAGTCTGACCAGCACCTGTCCTGGCCCTGCCTGTCCCAGTTCGCAGCAGCGCTTTGGAAATGAAACTTCTGCACAAAACTCTAATACAAGAATTGTATCTTGTAGGAAAAGATTATTTCCATCAGTGTTCTCACAATCCCTACCAATCACTGATGGAAGATAGACGTCTCATTTAAACGATGGTACTTCTGTGCTTACCATGGTGACCACGGGTAACAGGGAACCAGAGTTTAATTCTGGAGAGATAGCCAGACAAACAGCTACCACATCCAAATAGGCAGAAGGTGCGCAAATTACCCACTTCCGACTCTGGAAAGTCAACAAGACAAGACTTGTTCAAGACCCTGTAATTAGAATGAGTATTTCCATTTGAATTGTTGCTTGATAGGTTGATAGAGGTAATTTATTACTTAATGCCTCTTGAACATTGTGTGTTGTTTCTGAATTTGATACTGCCGCTCTTGATTTCTGATTGGCCGATTCAAAAGGAAAGTGTAAATTACCTGATAAACAGCAAGACTAGGTCGAAACCTAGTATATGACTGGACCGGCCGTGTATGGTCAATGTCTGCACCTCGCTGTAAAAGCCCCCTGAGGATGTAATTCAGGACAGTTCGCCGCCTAATCATTTTGAAAGAGCTACGGCCAATGGGGAAACTCCAACACTCGACCAACCAATGGTGTAACTTCATCACTCAGTCAGGGGCAGACTTTCTCGTTTATAGGACTTTTCTGCGGTCCTGCCAAAAAGTAGGGAACATAAATTAATAATCATTTTATTCTCATATAAACAACGGTCTGTGTTGTCCCTTTTTACCAAATCAAACAATAATGATTTGATGTAAACAGTCCATGACAAGAAGTAATGTATTTTATTTTAACACACTCGGTGGCAACAGTTGGTTTGGAATAAATATAAAAAGGCACAAGAACTATAAGAAATTAAAACTATAAGTAAAACTTTTAACAACCCATCAGTGATGTCACAGCAGGTGCTTTCCTATTGCGAGCTGTAACCAAACACCTGCTGTTACATCACTGATTGGGGTGTGGCCAGATGTACGTGCCAAAAAGTCTAAATCCATACACAGCAGTGCAGCAGTATTTGAGTAAGTGTTAAATCGGCCTCTTTCACAGCAGACATTTTGACTTGCAGTAAAAGCACAGGTGTAACTTATATTATTAATGCTAACTCTGTTCCATTTCCAGTGTCCCAGTGAGCCGTGCCAGTGAGATGCCATGCACAATACTGGAACTGGAACATGTAGCTGGAATGCAGCCTTAGTTAATCATATAAAGTACACGTGTGGTTCCTGCTATGACATAACGTTTGCTGTGAAAATGCCTGTTATCCTGTGTTGCTGTGCCTATCATAAATGTGAGTCTCTTTGTCAACATTGTGGCAGGTCTTGGCCTTAAACATGGAAATTATACAACATGATGTTACAGTTTTCAGTGCCTTTACCTTTTAACCATTTTTATTCCCTCCAAACCACTTAACGTCCAAGTATGGTAAGATATGAGAGATATTATGCCCAAATGTGTGGTGACACTTATTATTCAACCTTAGTTGTAACTGATTAGTATTCTAATTCAAAATCTGATTCACAACATGCAATCTCTCACCTCACATACCCTTAAATATTAATGAAGAAAAAACTGACAGAAAGTCACACTGTCGCTGCCAGGGCTCTGAGTGTCGGCCCAAATGAAAGACTGCAGTGTTAGTGGGAGGAAGGGCAGCCATTCAGGCCTTGACTGGGCCTTCAGTCACCCGTGGTTGTCCTGATCGAGAAAGTACCTGGGAGAGAAACTGACTCACTGAGCTACTTTGTCCCTGTTCCAGGCCTGGAAGGCTCACCTCATGGGCAGGGAGGGCTGTAAACAAAACTCACGCAGGACTGCGGTGTCCCAGAAAACCCAGCCAGCACAAGGTAAAGCATTCATACACCCTCTGCTTACACCTACCTCCCCAACGCACAGTGTGGGAGCTATACAAAGTGCCCATGCTTGTTGGTAAAACTTCATGTTGCAAATTTTCAGCTATGGTTTCCTGCCTCAGAGCACAGAATGAGGCACATAAATATAGTGGTGCATTTAATTTGGAGCTCTAGTGTAGTGGGTGTTTGGGTATCCATTTTGAGTGATATTTCGCAATCATGGTCGTGACTGTAAGTAGATTGTTATTGACTGAAACATGCAGTTACAGTCACGTCACAAGAACCCTGCTTTTTGTACAGGTAAGTCAGGTTGTATTCAGTGTTACATTACTTAAATAACCATCTTGATGCCAGAGTGACCATTGGGCTTGTTCAACACACCCACATTAGAGGACCACTGCTGAATATACTGTATTCAAGTTATAATCCTTAAGGTTTTCATTATATCACACCCCATTTTTGTTACTATTTATGGTTGGCATTTTTCACCAACAATGTATTTGCATTCTGTAATTATGTCTTTATATAGTAGTTTTTATTGTTATTGGTAGAGTCTGCCTTTCCCCCACAGGATTTAAAATTGCGTACCCATGCACCTGGGAATCACAGGTCAAAAGCCAATGAGTTGAGTATTACTGTTGCACAACATTGCTGAAGGTCTTCTTTAGTCCTCTTTATTAAAACAACATGGTGCCATGAGTCCTCTCAGCCAATGGTTTATTTGTCCTGCGCTGTAAACGCTCTTCTTCTGTTACATTGCTGATAGAGGAGCTGCTCAAGGCGTGTTTGCTGCCCCCAGTGGTCAATACATGTGTCATTTTGAACTGAACTCTGGAAGCTGTATTATGAAAACACATGTCGCCAAATCAACCAGGACTGAAATCTTAAGGATTATAATTTTAAGCAAGTTTGATAACACTGGATAGGACCTATCACATTATATAATGACCCCGCTGACATTCAATACCAAAAGCGATCACCTATAATAGCCTAAATGTGTGTGATTTGGTTAAAGAGTAGTTTTGGGGAATTTGACTGTTTTTCCTAGAGTCAGAAACCAATAAATGCCTTAGAACAGACTTTTTTTTTTGTATTCGGTTTAGTCTGAGGTTGTGTCAAACAGCAATATTAGGCTATCTTGGCTTAATTGTTGAGTGTCTATGGGATCAAATAACACAACCATGATCCCATAGGCATCCAGGAGCGAAACTAAGCAAGTAAACTAGGGGGTGGGGGGTCGCCTTGTCCCAAGCTTTGTCTCAGGGGAGGCCCACAGTCTCAGACTTTGAAAACCGCTGGCCTAAACCGTAGACACACTCATTAAATATGCAGCATTTGCTGTGTGAAATAGCACCTCTGCCCTTTTCCCCTAATGATTCACAATTTTTACGTGCTAACTCTTCTGTACATACTTGAGTACATTTTTGAATGCAGGAGTATTTTACAGAGTGGCATTGCTACTTTTGATTAAGTAAAGGATCTGTGAGCTTCTTGACATTTTCTAATTCCACTAGTAGGCTGACAGAACACAATTAGTACCTCACTGTATACTGAAAATAAGCCGTGATGTGGCCACAGCATAGACTCAGTGACAGTACGTAATGAAAGCAGATGATCTCTCCCAGTATCACCATGAGCTGCTGGTGTCACGAAACCCTCCTGTTTATACTCACACCACAAGTAATGCAGGCTGCTTTGTTTAGTGGTAAATAGTACATAAGAATAAGCAGTGTCTTTTATGTTAAAGGTCTTACAGAGGTTTACTGTAATGATGGCATTTTGTGTGTGTGTGTGTGTGTGTGTGTGTGTGTGTGTGTGTCCAGGCAGGGCTGTTGGTGGAGCCAAGCTGAAGCAGGCCTATTCAGTTGGGGCCAGAGCCAGACCCATGGGCAGAGGCAGCCGGATCCCGGCCCTGTCACCCCTTGCCAGAGGACATACGTCAGGGAAGCATTGAAACTGGTTCAAAGCATCCAGGGGACACTCCTCTAGTAACCCCACCCCACTCCTATATTTCCTGGTCCCACGTTTCTATCACGTTCATATCGGCACTTTTAGAAAACATCTGATAGGTTTCAGATAATTCACTGACATATGCAGTAGGAATTTAAAGGCCAATACTGATTTTTGATCTAAGCCACCAATATATTTAACATCTTTTTAAGATTACCAAAAAGGGAGTACCCCGGTCTTGTCAGTTTATGTACAAATTGGCATTTCAACATGGTGTTGTATCCACTTATGAGACACTGTAGATTCACTGTATTAACTCTAATTAAATTCTAGTCCTGTTATGGTCAGTGACAGAAAATCCACACAGAGCAGAGACAGCAGGACTCATCGATGTTAGATCTCTTGCCTCTTTTGTCTATATGTCAAGCGTCTGGCGTCACACACCTGTCGAGCTAGTAAACATGAGCACACTGTCAGCTGTTTACTGGTATCTCCTTACAGAATACCTTGGTTTTGAGGATCTTATTTTTCATATCGCTCACTGCCGTTTGGAGCCTCTGTTGTGGGGAATTGTACAGCTTAAAGGGGTTGTCCGTTGATTTAGTATTCCATTAAGTTTTGGGAACTCACAAGAGACTGATTTAAAAAATAATGGTCAAAATGAAAGCAGCAGTGACAGAGATGTCCTGGCTTTTAGTCCCTAATGGCATCTTCTCATTAGACCCTGTCTGTCTGGTAAATACCCACGTCTTAAAAACTCCATACCCTAACTTTGCAATGCAGACTTTCTGTTATAAATGTGTTGTCTCCGAGCCCAAGATGAGATAACCCTGATGACATCACTCTGACATCATCAGGGTTATTTTGTCAGACTTGACAAAGCTCCTCCAGAGCCACAGAAGGCATTATACAAACGTTTTCACAGGCTAGTAAACTAACCTTTCTGTGATACATGTGTGAAGGTTCCCTTTAAAGCTGCACAAGCCATCCAATGCTGCTGTATGTGAACATTTTATTTTAAAATGGTAAAAATTGGCAATTTACCTTTAAAAAAAAAACAACCAAAACGTTACTTCCAGCATCGTGTTAAAAATGATATTTCAACCACAAACTCTTGAGTAAAATCCAGGATAAAAATAAAACTGAAATGAGTGATCACCTGTGTAGATTCTGTGTGTGCACAGGATGAATCGGGTTAAGAGCTTCCCATGAATCACTACATCTTATCAGAAGACAATGACTGATACTTAGAAACACTCTTCTCCTTGTAGAAGCAGTAATGAGAGGACAGGAACAATGAGGTCTGGTTACAAGCAGAAGACTTTCCCCACTTGGTAACACTCCAGCAGACAATGCTTCAGTCCTAAAGCCATTGACAACCTGAGTGCAGCTTTGCTGTCAGCTTTGGGGCTTTGCCATCTGTTTACATTTTTATTTTTATTTCTTGTCTTAAACAAATTATATAGAAGACATGAAGTAGCACATTGCCAAATGGATGATGCTTCACAGTTGAATTTTCAGTACAGTATGGACTTAATTTATTTCCCTGCTTAATGCCTACTGACAATCTTGAATACATGGCACAGTTTTTATATGCTCTACTAGTCTAGTGAGAAGTCCACCTTTTAACTTAAAATAATTATTAAAACGAGAAAAAAAAACACAATGGAGATGAATGTACTATATACAGTTGAATATGTGTAGCACCTGTTTTTCTTCAAGTGAGTATGACTTAGACCCAACAAACAGCTTGAAGCACTTCAGTGGCTTTAAACTGATCTAAACCACAAACTCTGAGTTTAAGAACTCTGACAATAATTCGCAAGATTTATAGTTAACGCTATAATTTTACTACTTTCTGTTTGTACTATGCAGTGTTATGACGATGTTGATTGTAATATATCTGGGATTCATCTACAGCCAAGAAGAGCTAACAGGAACATCCTTAAAACAGTCTCGAATTAAATATACTTTTTATAAATTGTAATATTAGGAGGGTACATTCTTTATTAATCTGTGTGATAACAGTAACTATTGTATTGGTGGAGACAAACTTGATTATAGTTGGTGTATAAGAGAGTGTATTTGGTTTCTAACTTCCCAATCCACCATGTTGGCTTTAATGTGCTTCTGTATTGAGGACTGTTTCAACAGTGGACATTTTATCGTGTTTTTATGTGTATAGTAGTCAGTATTTTCTGAATAATAATTTTGGCATCAAATGGCTATTTTTTTTTTTTCTGCAAAAGTATCTGTATTTGTTTAAATAAAGCTACATTTAGCTGAACAGTGCAGATGTGGTTTCACATGATGAAAGTTACCTGATACTATTTAAACCTAAGAGTTGAGATTACCTGTGGTTCTATTTAGCAATCAGTTGAAACTAACATATACAAAACCACATGTTTTGCATGTTCTGCTTAACAAAGTTGTAGTTGACTGCAGAACTTGTGGCAGTCATTTTATTTCCAAATCGTTCCCAGTAATGTGCTGTTCAAACATCAGTATAAATCAAATGCTGCAACATTCATTCTGTATTTACAAAGTTGACAGAGAGCTCCAGTTTTATTTACATTATCATACATAAATCTACAGTATTACAGTCTTTTAGTTTCTTTTTTTTTTTTTGGCCTGCTTCTGCAAATCATACACAAATGAATTGACACTTAGAAAATAAAAGGTGAAATAAAACAATATATTAACTTAAGAAAATCAAAACATTTGATTTTTACAATGTCAGTACCCTTAAAAAAAACAATCACTCAACTATGACCATTTTGTTCTGTGCTATGTGCTGTGAGTCCATGTAGGTCACTTTGACAGTCACACTGACATCCTGAAATGAGAAACTGACAACAAAATCAGCTGTTTCAGAGGAACACCTGGACGTAACAAGTCAAGTCTTATTTATGCCTGCACAAACACTAAACTATTACAACCGTGTCTCTACATCAACGCTGGATCTCTGATTAAGATGACCTCCAATCTGAAATGGCACCAAGAATCAGAAACCTTCCTCTGATGCTTGCACGCTGTGGAGTTGTGGAGTAGTGGTTTCACACAAAATGGAAAAATCAAAGACTAGTGGGGAGGAAACCCAACCTGCTCAGAAGAGCTTGCACCTTTTTAATCTGACATACAGAACATGTTAATGCAAAATCTGGATGTGCTGTATCAAAACCATCTGTGGAAATGAAATGTTGACTGAATAAAAACTATTTTGATGAGAAGATACATTTTCTTAAATCACAATTGTTTGCTGGGTGACAAAGCAACCCTCCCTTAACTACATGACTCAGCAGATTAAGTGAAGATGTGTAAAGATCACCAGAACACAGGCCTTCTGTGTATTCCAACCATCAGTTCAGCTTTAGTGAATTGATTTACTTTATATTAATTGACAATCATATAGAGGTCCTTTGAGCGCAAACCAGTTCCTCGTTGTGCACCACGCTCCACATCCTGAGCAGCTCCTGCGCGCTCAGTTTGTGCACCACCATGAGGTTTTTATAAAAGCATGGCTCGCTGTTCATGGAGCTCACCCTGCGTCTGGTGATGCCGAAGGTCCTGAAGCCCGGGTGCATCTCTGGGGCCAAGTGAAGCTTCTGCAGGCACATCCCCAAAAACACATCGTCAATGGGGTACAACTCCAGGTCCTCTGAGACCACGAAGAGCCTCCTGGCCAGCTGGGAGGACATCAGAAACCCCCCACCTCCGACATAAGGGGGATATGGCTTATCGTACAGCTCTTTGGGAATGTAGTACTTGCTCTGCCGGTTTCGGATGGGGATCGCCTTGGAGATGGTGTCCCCCACAAACAAGTCGGCGTCTTTGTGGTCCTCCAATTTGAAGCCGATGAGCTCCAGCAGGTTATGTGTGTTCACAAACACATCATCGTCTCCTTTGAATATGAACTGGACGCCGGAGCAGTAGATGTCGAACCATTTGAGAAAGTTGACCTCTTTCAGGGTCAGGTTGAAGAAGGTGTCCATGAAGTCCCACTGGAGGATGTCCCCATAGATCAGATCCTCGTACTCGATCAGTTTCTGGAGGTTCTTAGTGTCTTTGCCAGTCGTCGGGCTTCCCAAAAGAAATAAAGTTTTGATTTTCTTCCCATCCACCGTTAGCTCTTTGCCCCAAGTTTTGCGCACCGCCTCCCGCCGGTCATGCTGCTCGATAACGGATTTGACCACCATGAGGAGGTGTACCTCTCCATCCGCGCATTTCTCCGGGTGGTTGATGAGCATGGGGAAGTACCTGCAGTGTCTGTGCAGAACAAACTGGTGAAATCTCGGGTCCAAGCGCCGGAACCAGTCCTGTGTCCTCACCGACGCGTCCTCGCTACAGTTGAGAACCTGCGCGTCCCAGAAAGCAGGAGTCCCGTTGGAGACCCGCTGCGCATCCAAATCGTTGCTAAGCACTGGAGAGTCTGAGCTCCTCAAACTATTTTTCACGACTCCCTTCTTGAATGAAAAACACTCGGAGCCGCACCAGCCGGCATCCCTCATATGTTTAACTCCCACCCCGTCCTTCTCTGCCAGTTTCAGCTTGTGGATCATGAGGAAAGAGGCAAAGACTAGAGACAGACTCAGCAGGGGCTTCAGCAGACCGACCCGCTTTCTCCGGAAAAAGTGATCCATGGCTCTCACTGCGGCGCCCAGAGACCCTCAGATGCTGGACCTGTTGCTTTCATAGTGTTTCACAACTGTGCTTCCGAGTGGAGTCCACCACCGCCGTCCCTGCTCATTTGGACACCAGAGGTCGCGTCTTCGGA
Organism: Maccullochella peelii; assembly: GCA_002120245.1. Taxonomy (NCBI): domain Eukaryota; kingdom Metazoa; phylum Chordata; class Actinopteri; order Centrarchiformes; family Percichthyidae; genus Maccullochella; species Maccullochella peelii. Next base: position 25,383 of record LKNJ01005442.1, read on the forward strand.
TACATGAGCGCGATGAAACTGAAGTGGCCCCGGGGCCCCTTTTGCCCATGACGGCGCTCAGTGGAGTCGCACGCTCTGGGTGCGGGAAAATTATAGCCTACAAGATAGGCTACGCAGCATGTCCCCGGGCTTCTTTTCTGTCCTCTGTCTCCACACAGAGCGTCTGGAGACCTGCTGCAGGATACCTCCCTCTCTCTCTCTCTCAGAACCCCCCTCCCAAATATCTCCTCCCCCTAATGAGCCACACTGACCTGGAACCCGCAGGTTTCCCATTTCTCACACACCAGGTGTCCACCACGTTATAGTGCCAACCATCGAGCTGGAATTGTGTCTATTTTTCTATCTTAATTGCTTTTAAACAATATTAGACTACATGATTAGAAATGCTAATAATCAGGAGTAAAATCGAATAAGAGTTATTTATAAATAGTGGACATATAACCTAGCCAAACAGCAAACAGGTACTAGCCTATAGATGCACTATAACACAAACACAGTACAGAGCATAATAAATATATATTAACACACATCTACAGAAAAAAGTTTAGAATAAAGCACCGTTTTCATGAAAACTTTATACCAAACCTTTATTTTTAAATACAAGAGAGGGATCTGGAAATACTAAATGTACATTTATGTGTGTAGAATTTGGCCATTAAAAAATAAGATAAATTAGCCTGTAAAATATTCTCTTTCATTGTCCTTATCATGACCAAAGATACCAAAGAAAATATATTTAAAGAAAAAAACCTCAAAACACTTCCCAGTGTGGATACAGGACAACAGTATCCTAAAGGAATGGCATCAAAAATCAAGGAAACTTGTCAAAAACAGGGAACTTCTTTTGCACTATATTCTGAATTGTTTTGTTGTTTATATATTAAGTAGGCTATTACAGTAAAAGAAAAAGTACAATCACTGGTAGGCTATATATATTAACTGTAGGCCTACATATAATAAAGCCGTGGAGGGCGGGAGTGGATAAACCCGGTTATAGAGTAACCGCCCGTACGGGACGTTGTAAGAAGTAAAGCGAACGCGCCGCAACGAGGCAGCGAATATTTAATTGGTTAACACCACAGCTGACATTCTATTGGTTGGGGAATTTTGACAGGGTTGACGCACAAAATATCAGAAAGCAGACGTTTCACGAGCGCACAGAAGCCGCCTGAGTGCGAGGAGAAAGGCTGAAGCTGGAGCGCAGGAAGTCTGCGCAAGCAACAATATACCTGAGTGCAAGCGTACAGTTTGAGCAGAAGCAGAGCAAACCCAAGCGCAAGCAGGGGCCATTTGAGTGCGAGAGCAGGGTTTTGAGGGACAGTATTACAACATTTTAACATAAAATCAGTAAATCATGCTATCAAATTAAAAGACCACGCTCTTGATTAAAGATAGGGGAAAAGCATCCTGCTGTCACAGAGAGGGTGGAATTAGAAAGCCTGTAGCACCCTCTTGTGGATATCTTCTGGAATTACACTTTTGTTTCCGCCCTTTCCTCCCTGTCTGTCGCTGCACACGACCCAGTTAAACCAAAACCTAAACTTTGTCAAAATCAGATGTTAACTAAAATTACATTCTTCTCGCACATTTACACAAACGCGGTTTATTGTGGACCTGCCGTTACATGTAATGTGGACAACAGAAAGAGTCCACCTAGTGAGCTAATAAATGCATCAAGCTGAGACGTATTTAACTGAGAAAGCGTACAAGCGGAAAAAGCTGAGTTTCCCTTCAAAATAAACTCCTGGACATTTTTATATGATGAATACCGGGGTGTAAAAATAGTTATAAATGTCAAAACAGCCTAATTAATCGACAAGTTACATTACAATATTCAAATAAAAATAATCAATGAAATACAGTCTGACATTTTAGGCGTTTCTAGCCTACAGTAGGACACTTAAGTTAAATTGTTGGGAATTGTCTTTCAAACTTATAACCAAGCACAGGTAACCTATATTTAAAGCTAAAAGTTGTATTTTAATAATTTAGCCATAAAGATAACACCCAACACAACAGACTGGTGACGAATGTCTATTGAGAGACCATTTAATAATCCCTAACGCATTGGCTATTTTTCGCGTACCGGGGTCCTGATGACGTCCTGGTGAACTGAGACGCTCTGACCTCTGGGTGAACCTCACCAGCAGGAAATAACACCGTGGCGGCTCCAGACCAGACAGTGCAGAGCGCAGGTTCCGACGCCAGACATCGTCACATTACAGTAATAGTTAATTGCCTGTAGCTAGTTAAAGTCGATTGATTTGAAAGCTAACAACAAACGAGATAGTCGAAACTTTAATATCGGGGCCGCCGAAAGACAGAAGCATTACGCCGGCAAATGACGCACAAGGTAGGTGTTTAGCTAGGCTGCTTTACTAACCGGCAGCTAGTAAATTAGTTACTGGTAGTTCATAGCTATCCTGCTAGCCTTATTAGCTTGTAGCTAATATGTCGAGATCGATAAACGGACACTGTTCCGCTAGCTCTAGTGAGATCTTATTGTTTCCCATAACCTCGAAGTTTGTAGGCTACCATTGTAACCACAGACAGCGCTGAAGTCATTCTTGTGCCATGTGACTTTCATTTGTTTATGATGCCGTGATGGCTTATATGTGGGATTTAATTTGTCGAAAGCTCAGTTACATTACTGGAATTGTATTGTCTTATTAGTTCCAGCATGAACTGCCTTTTTATGAACTAAAATTCGGCACGACTCGGACACGCCTAAAAGGTGCAAATATAACGTTAGTGGAATAAAGTTCCGAATTTAACTGGAGGTCTGAGTCAGAAACGTGACGTTAAATTGCCAACATTTTGGAAGGAGTTTGGCGAGCGCAGGATACAGGTCAGGAGCGTTGTTGTTGTTGTCTTTAGCACTGTAATCTGAATGCAATGAAGAGTGGAGGCTATTATAAGTCGCAAGTCTAGTTTTTGTCTCGGGTACAAAAAACATGTCAAACTTTTAAACATATTCTCAAAAAAAATCATGATTGTAGGAATGTTATCAGTCAAGGCCTCCACATCGTTGTCCATCAGTCATGCTACACAGCGCATTACTCAACTGGCTGCTTTTCTGACATCTTTTTATGTAACAATAGGCTAAACCCAAACGACCTGACAGTGAGTATCAGAGCCACACAAACCACGTGTAGAGATGCCAGCTTTATCTGTTCGCTGGTATGCACCTTTTGCAGTGAAATACTTCCAACATCTTGATGCTTTTAGAGTTAGATTCTAAAGTTGGCTCACATAGAAAATTGCCCAATAAATTGAAGTTAACCCATTCTTTGCTGCCTCCCTGCTGATTGAAACCACATTTTGTTTCATAAAATGGTTGCTATAATTGAGTATTGCCACAAAGGGATTAAACAAACCACATGCTGTTTTGCAGATGCCTGGTCAACTCCACAGCATGAAGCCCAGAAAGAGGAAGAGCGGCTCTGAGGTCAAAGGCTCCAGAAAGGTTTGTGTTGACTTGTATACAGGAGATAACAACCTGTTTCTGAGTATATCTCTTAAATAATGTCTTTTTAAAGGGCCATGTTCAGTGTTTTTCCGCTATCATCACAACTGCATCTGAGAACTGTGCTGGACACACACGCTTGGCTCGTTATTCAATATGCCTTGTGTCCTTACGATGGTTAGATGAATTACATTAGTATAAAAACAAGGGATAACTGTAACATCATCCTAACCCTGGTCTTTAACTTGGTGTCACAGGCTTCTGCTACAAGGAGGAGATGCATGAAAAGTCCAAAGACACACTCGGCAGCAGAGAGCAGTTCAGCAGTCAGTGGTAACAGTAAAGCAGATGGCCCTCTGGAGAGAGACTCTCGCATCAGCTGTGAATGCCACCAGCCTGCAGGCAGAAGGAGATGCTCAGCATCACCAGAGCTCGAAGGACAGGAGGGCAAAGAAAACGAGCTGGGGACAGGGCTGGATTTGGACAGCTGCAGAGGGAACGGCGTCTTGGACAAACAGGAGCCTGAGGACATGGATTGTGAAGAAAGCAGCAAAAACATCTTCCCAGATGATGACAGCAATCAGATTCTTCCTGTGGAGCAGTTCTTTGGAAACTTGGACACTGTACAGGTGAGGCATTCTGGTTTATCTCCATAACAGGGACAGGAAGTGTGACTCAGGTTGGATTATGTTGCTTGAAACAGGTTCTTGTAGAGGAAACCCTTCCCAATCCCAACTTAAGTCCAGTTTAGGAGTGGCTGTGTTGAAAAGACAGACTAAACATAGCAGCACCCAAATATTCTCGTTTGATAACTTTAACGTTGTTACACTTGGCTGTGGCTCAGGTGGTGGAGCGGGTTGTCCATTAATCCCAGGGTTGGCGGTTCGATCTCCAGACATGTTCTCTCTCCACATGTCGAAGTGTCCTTGGGAATGGGTGAATGAGACCAATCTGTTAAGTGCTTTGGAAACCGTTGAGGTTGAAAAGCGCTATATATTTACCACATGTGATTCTAGTACTTGCTGGCATTCAGATCTTGGCGCCCACTGATGCCCAAAATGAATGATGGCTGATGTCACTGAGCGAGCACAGTACAGCCCTGGAACTGGCTCTGCTAAATAGAATGCACCCTTCATTAATGTTATTAATTCCACCTGTGCAAGTAAAAATGTCAGCTGTGAAAAGGGTCTATTAGGGTGGTAAATTAACTTTTCAAAATGTGAACATCTACCCACTAATAGATACATGTTAAAATTCACCAGCATTTGGCTGGTGCTAATTTCCAATTTCCATCCCTGGTCTGTTGCAGAATGTTTAACATTGCTAAGCAGTAATATCAAAGAGATTCCCCAAATCAAGGACAAACAGTGACGAAAGGGGGCTCTCACAACCACAGTAACTGACTTATGAAACCCTCACTGCCAATTGCCTGAGTATACTATATTGAAACCATTAATATTATTCATGTATGCACTCACTACAAGGACTTTATTTGGGATACCTGTACTGATATTGAACAGTTTGATTGTCCATGTTGAAATGATCAAAAATCGACTTTTTAATCCTACAGGATTTTCCTCAGAGATCGTCAGCGACTTCTGCCCGTGTTCAGAGGGAGAACCGGAGACGATATTACTATGCACGAGAGGACAGCGATGAAGAGGAGGAGGGCCTCGGCAGTATGCAGCGAGACGACAGAGGGAGCACTTAAGTGAGGAGTACTGCACTGATGACTGTGGTAGACTCAAAAGTCATGCCTGTGGAAGGACATAAAACCCCTCAGCACTTAAGAAAAATCAGCCAAATTAAACCACAGCATTCAGTCAGTCTGAAAATCATAGCACGGTCACAAATATACCATAGCTGTGTCTCAATTCAGGGGCCGCATCCTTCATGGCCTTCGTAGACCACGAAGGCTGAGCCGGGCGTTGTCAAATTAGACTGTCTGGTCTACGGAGGATTTCCTGTTTGCATCACCAGCATCACAAAGCGCCACTTATGTCGCCTAGCAACGTTGACAGCTGCAGCTGAGGTTTGAGGTTTTTAAGGCCTCTTCGGTTTTTTTTTACATTTGTATCGTTAGCTATTAGAGTGAGTTGAAACCCAATACTTAGATTTAAGTACGTTTATGTTTAGGGACGCCGTATTCTCTAGTGTGCAATGAATCTTGGGATAGGTTGGGCTGCGAAGGATCCAGCTGTTGGATCCTCCAGTTTTGGGAAAAGAAGGCCACTTTTCTCTGCCGCATTTGAAGGAGCCTTAAAAATGGGACGGACTTGTCGCGCCACTGTGACACATTGGGTCTTCAAATGCAGCCTTCGAAGGATGCGGCCCTGAACTGAGACACAGCTCATGTGTGATGATGCTCATGAGTCACTGGTGAATAAATTGCCCTCTGCGGTGTGAGTGAGGTAAGCATGAACTTGCTGTAGCCGAGTCTGCTGTTCAGTTACAGACGAGCCAACGTTGTTTGGGTGTATTTGCTGTAAACCTCTTCCAGTACCCCACCGCGTGCTGAAGCAATTCGTCACAACTCAAAATCTCGAGTGTCACAGGACTCGTTGAAGGTGACCACAGGTATTTATGACTTGAACTGTTTGAATGCTGATGGAAAACTTTGAAATTCACGTTTTTTTGACTTGACAAGCACCGTCCAAACACAAAAAGATGCCAAATTGTATTCAATTCAAATTGGCCTGATACCTGAATATTTCTTTAACATAACTGCAGTAATGGGGTTCATATAGACACATGTGAGGAACATATACAGCAGTGCTTGTTTTATTATTTATTGCTGAATTCATGCTCCCACCACTCCTGGTTCAGTCATCTTTGGCGTTACCTGGAGGGTGTGTTGGCACAGCACTTTACTCAGACAAGTCAGTCTGCATTGCTCGATAATTTCAGTGCAAGTTAAGCAGTTTAGCAGAGATTAGCCTTGAGAGATGCCAAACAGTGCTGGATTAAAATAGCAGACTCCAAAAAGCTTATTTCTTCTCACAAATCTACAACTTACAAGTAAAATGCATAAGTCACATGTTGATAAAAGCAGCACACGTATAGATTTCATGTTTTGGCTTCAGACTATATAAAATGTAATTGAAAAAGGAGGGTACACGCGCATTTGATAATGAGAGCTTTTAATATCACAAATTCAGTGTTTAAGATGAATGTCATGGCAGCAGCTTTCTTTATAAGAGCGATTGTTCACCAAGTGTCGACTATTCCTCCTCAACACATCTTTGTGTGCTTCTTGGCAGCTGCTTAACATCTCATTAGCTTACCAGCTAACAGTTTTCCCTGATAAGGTTCCTGATAGGTTAGGGTTATTTGCAAACATGACAAAATTATGTACGAAAAAAATGGATTGGACTAAAAACGTTGAGGTTTCTGGTATGTGTTCAGTGTATACGTATACTGAGGATAACTTAAACCTGACTTTGAAAATGTAATCTAGTCATCTAACTTTGAGGTTAACAGTAAGAGCACTAGTGCTTTTCACATCTGTTGTAGTATTTTGTATATAGCTGATTGTTCCGACCATCCAATCAAATGTTTTATATATATTTTTACTGCCTTATTTAAATGATTTTTATATTCTCCTATGCAACTTACTGAGTGGATGCCTCATACATTAAGCAGTCACTGTAATCAATTTACGCATTTTACATCACAGTGCCAACAGAAAGAACAAATAAATGTTTTTCATGATTTCAAGGTCTTTAAGTATAATTACTTGTGTCTAACAAACCACTGCCCATCTGTATTGAAGTCCTGCAGGCTGCACTGGTTCAGAAAGCAGAATACCATAATAGGTAGAGCTGCAATGATTAGTCAACAGAAAGAAAATTTATTGCCAACTATTTTGATAATTGATAAATCATTAGTCATTTTTCAAGCAAAAATGTCAATTTGCTGCTGCTGTTAATGAAGAGTCTTTGGGTTTTGGACTGGTGGTCGGACAAAATAAGCAATTTGAAGACATCACTTTGGGCTCTGGGAAATTGTGAACAATGAATTGTGAAAATAATTGGTAGGTTAATCGATAATGAAAATAAAAGTTAGTTGCAGCCCTAATAACGGGTGAAAGAAAATCAAGTGAGGTAAAAAGACGAAGTCACCTTGTTGTCGACCTTGCTACAGTGGACCCGAGATAATTATTCACATAATTTCAGTGTAATACATTTATGTTGTCACAGTTCATACAAATACTAATTTTTCATAAAAGTAAGAGTTAAAAATATTCACACCAAGCGCCTCTTATTCCCTCTGGCCTTTTCTTTTCCTTTGTCTGTGCTACTGGCCGGTCTAAAGATCTTCTTGGTGTCACACAGCAGGCTGTGAGCTCCTTTCTTGTGGCACACGATGTGAACCAGCTTCAGGTTTTCCCTGGTGAACAGCAGGTGGTAGAAGTAGTCCAGGTTTACCTCAGCACTCTTGTGCTCCTGTAGAGCTTCCAGCAGAGCGGGAATGACTGTCCTCTTCTTTTCAATCCTGGACGTGAAGAAGAAGAAATAGTTAAGTGTGTTCCAGATGTACAGGTAGCCCTACAGATTGGTGTACTAATGAAAGCTGCAGCCCCAACAAAACCCTCAAATTTGGTTTATATCAGGTCACTGTCTACCAAAGCTTTACTGTTAAATTATTTGATTCTTGAGCATAGTCTGGTTTATGTGAAAGATGAATGAAGAGAAATGAACTAAGCGTTATACTTTAATTACATTTAAAGTAAAATGTCTGCTCTATGAGAAACTTAACTATCAATAAATTCAACTTAAACATGTAAACTTACATGTTGTGCTGACGTGGATGAATGAAACAATAGAGCTTTCTCACGGACGACATTTTGACATGTCATGGTAGGAAAAGCACAGGTGTAAATAAAATGAATGATGGCTGAATTCCATTTAGCTGCTTCAGTTTCAGTATTGTGCTTTTCCAACAATGACAAGCCAAAATGTCTGCGGTGAAAAATAGACTATAGGGTTAGTTTTGTTTCATATTTTTGCAACAGAAAATGTGACTAAGTGGGCACAGAGTGCATGTTAATAACAGGTGGAAATGGGGTCAAAAAGGCCTGAATGTCTTGGGCTTGGTTTGCTCTTTGTGAAGTGAAATGCTTTCTGACTCGGCCAAAGTGTCCAACCTGTGGTCCAGATTCCATGTACTGAAGATGATCCTGCTTTCTCGGCTGCCGTAGGGATTGATGGAGTGGAGAGACTCGCACACTTTCTGGTCAAATGATCCCTGAAGAGGCAGCAGAGAAGAGGAGAGGAGAGGAGAAGTATGGTGCTTTCAAATCTTGTTGGAAATGTTCTGAAAGCTCTGAGTTTCTTCTTCCAGCTTCTCTACACTGGCTCCCTGTAAAATCCAGAATAGAATTTAAAATCCTACTCTTAATAGCCCTTAATGGTCAGACACCATCATATCTTAAAGAGCTCATAGTACCCTATTACCCAACTAGAGCACTGCGCTCCC
>LKNJ01005443.1:731-25476 GCA_002120245.1 Maccullochella peelii
TACAGCAAACACGAGTCAGGTCCATGGAGTGACTGAAAATCAACAGCTTGAGCTCTGTCTTTTATCCTGTCTCCTCACCCCTCCTTTCGTGCTCCGTCTCTACTGCTTGACCTTGAGCATCTCTGTGTCCCAGCTTGACCTGACACCATTGTTTTCTTTTTTATAACATTTTACTTCGACTGAGAAACAAGCGTGTCTACTCATGGTTTGCAGAGGTTTCTGCAGCGTCATCATTTTCAGTGTTATATAACAACTCTTTTTCTCATACACCATTATTTCTCAGTGTCAGTCTACTTAATAATAAAAAAATAAGACTTTAATGATTCAGAACAGTAAAACCCTCATTGATTACTCTTTAAAATGATTCATCACACTGATTTATTATTATCTGTACTAACCTTTAACATATTTTTATACTAACCTGACCTTTCTAACTTGACCTTTAGCATTTTAGCATTACATATAAAAAATATCCCACACCGTGATATTGCTCTGTCCTCTCATCTCCTCTCTGTTTCTTTACCTCTGCATGCTTCTCTTGTCTCCTCTCTTCACGACTGCAAACAACGAGGGAGAGACTCTCATACGCACCAGGGGCCAACAGCTCCAAGTCTCCTTGGGGGAGTTGCATGAACACACTTTTTTTTTTTTTTGTCACATTCTCTCCCAAAAACCTGCTGACATATTGGCATACTTGACATTTCCCAGAAAAGTCAGACTGTATTTTTTTTTCTTTAAGGAAGAGAAACGAGTGGATATTTTTTTCCCCCACTAACACCTGTTTCACAATGTATTATCAGTGAGCTGGTGAAATATTTGGTGTGAGACCCTGTCTGCACGTTTCCACAGGACACTCATTATGTCACCATGTGTGGCTGAGAATTTAACTGTTTGTGTGTGTGTGTGTGTGTGTGTGTGTGTGCAGCATTTTTGCAGACTCTGAAATACTTGTGCAGAAGCCAAAAGATGATTCAAATATAATTGGTCGTCTATTTTCTGCCCCTTTTTTTGACGAACAACAATTTTTTCCTGCCCTCTCAACATTTATCTTCATTTTCAGCTTTTGGCTCATTTCATCACTAAAGCCCAGTTCAGACCAAAGATTCGAGACAAGACGAGTTGAAACTTGCTGGTCTGCAATGCTCTGAAACCTGCCAGTTTCCACCAATGCGACGAGACAGTGTATTGTATTCCATAACGACTCACTGTACTTCTGTTCCATCTGCCGGCTTTTCAGCCGTTTTTTTTTAAACAGATGACGTGCCTAGCATTCCAAAACCACCCGCTGGCGATTTGACAAGCTGAGTTGCAGGCGATGCCATCAGCCGGCTTTCCCTGCGACGTTCAGCTTCGTCTCATCGCTAATCTTTGGTCTGAAGTGTCTCTCCAGTTACTGTTTCTCTGTCGCATCTTGCCTCCTCTCTGTGAAACTAACTCCTGTCACCCTTATCATCAAGTTATGCTTCCCCCCCCCCGTCTCCTTACACTGGCGTACAGTTTGGGGGAGAGTATATGATCAAATAATTGTCATTTAGCTTCCCAGCAGTCCCGCCCTTGACAATCACAGTGATTTTTCAGCTTTGACATGCGCTGTGCAACCCTGTGTCCACTACCTCTCTATTAGTGTCTCTCAATCTCTCAACGTGTTCCTCAAAAAATGCACCACGGGAGTCATTCCTATTGAACAAACAGCTTCTGTATTCATTTTAAATCTTCAGGTTTCCTTTTTCCTTTCTTTTATTTTCAGTCAGCACTGGAATACTTTATGCTGAGAGGCTCCCGTGCTTCTTCAGCATACATAGATAAATGCAAAGATTCACATTTTAGGCCGTTTAACTTTTTCCTTTGTTACCTTTTGTGTATTGTGGAGGGGTATATTTACATTCCAACTCGTGTGTGTGTTACAATGTATTTTCCATGAGGTCCAGCCAGCTTGCGCCATTCATTAAGCATTTAAACAATGAGCTAGAGCTGTAGCCTGAGCAAAGCCTCAACACACATGTAGAATCGCTGCCAACCCCTCATCTCAGCCAGAAAAGTCAGAGTAGTACTCTCAATCTCCCCTGCAGACAATGACTCTGCGTAGAAGAGAGACAGTCCACCCTTGATATTTAATGCAGAAACACCAAGAGGCTGTTCCACACACTGCTCACTGAAGAACACTCCATCTCCATCCCTCTGAATCAGTTAAATTTAAGAGCTCAGCTTTGATACGAATCAGTTTTGCTTTCCTTTCACAATGTCTTCATTTGTGGGCCTGTTGTGTGCGTCTGTGTTTACATGCAAGCTGTACATTTGAGATGAATCTGATAAATGTTACTGTCCCTCACTGACTATCTTGGAGTACTTTTAGAGTATAAATCAAAGTAATTGGTGTCAAACCAATGTAAGTTAGATCAAGTAAAACATGTGTTTGTGCCATCACATACTGCTACTTCACTGAGTTGGTTCATCTTTCTCTTGTTAACATATTTGTGTGTATATGTGGCTATTGCAAGTTCTAGTGTGATTAGCTTATTAGTTAGCAGCTGTAAATTGTCTTGCCTGCATTTGCATGCAAACAGAGACCTATACACCCCATTACACTGCTGCTACGCAGGCTCAGTGGGCTAGACAAAGAGGGAGACCACATAAGTAATTCAAACAATATTTAATTTGCAACTAAAACAAAGTAATAAGTGAATCTGTAGTCTGTAAGTCAGTAGTGGGTGCAAATGAGTGTGTGTGTTTGTGGTGAAGGCAAAACCAAGAGGAAAACCAAACCAAAGGGGTAGATGGTGATGATGGTGAGAGGCCCCCTTAAGAACTTGGCCCCACCCAGTACCCGTAACCAAAGCACAATTACACATTGTCGAAACTAAGTCAACTGCAACCTGTACCAGAATGCACACAGTCTACCTGAACATGGTATCAGCATCCCCCTCAGCAACCTCGATCAGGTCCTAGGAGCATTTAAGAGTAGGAAAGCAGAATACAAAACAAACACAAGTGACATTACTTGTAGCAGAAAAGCACAAGACAAAGCATCTGTTCACACTTCTTAGATTTTAATGTGGTTAAATTGATAAAGCTATCCAATCTTGCCTCTAATACATGAGCAATGGGAGAACACTTGCACCAACATACATGTCAAAATGTATGTTGACCCAAATGGGAACCAGGGCTTCTTTCTCACTGATGAGAAGGTTAAGCTGGTGCAAGTTAAACTTCTTCTCCCTATGTGCTGTAGCTGAAGGTTAGTTTTGTATGCTAGCAGCGTGGAAGAAGTAATGTTTCTTTAATGGGGCTTTGGTGGCATTAATTAGTTATCAAGCAGTCATTCCAGCATTATATCACGCGCTCTCACATGCATACATTTTAGTCTCACAAGTTGTTTGCATGCTTAGGGGAAACTTTTCAAGACGCAGAGTGGTTAATTGAGGCGTTTCCTCATCTTCGTTCTGTCACGCGCCGTTCATTTGAAGCGTGGGCGCGGACAGAGAGAACGGACAAGGGAGAGGAAAACAAGACAGACAGGAGGGCAAAGGAGAGAAAGAGGCAAGCGGTGGGAGGATGGACGGGGAGATTGGGGTAGAGGGAGAGAATGAGGAGGCCATCGGAAAGAAGGTGAATTCAAGAAATATGATTCTTTTTTTTTTTTTTTTAAATACAGCACATCCCTCAGAGCACCGCACTTGAAATGAAGGGAAGAGAAAAAAATGAGTGACAATAAAAAAAGAGAGTAGGAGTTGAGTGGTTTAAAGAGAAATAAGGAAAAAGAACAAATAACCTTGGAGAGTCTTTCATTTGTTAATGCAGAAACACACACACACACAGTCACTATCTGTCTGTGTCTCACACTTAAACAATCAAGCAGTTTAGGTGTAAGACATCCTCAGAGGACACAATGTTAATGAGCAGGGACTCCAATGAGCCTGCCATCTTTGAAGTGTCTTTCTCTCACACACACAAATGAGTCAGTTATCTTTGAACCATTAGCTCTGTGACTAATAGCATTGCACTGGGCCCTTTGTCTGGAGATTTCTGCAAGGCAGGCACACACACACGCTCATAAATGTGCCGATATGTTACACGTACACAAAGACTAGTGAAGATATGAAACACACCTACTAGAATACGGTAGCACGCGCACACACATTTGCAAACAAAACATGGATGTATGCACACAGGAGACATATGATCAATTGAATGTGTAATTTGATGCTTCAAAGTGTAAATGAGTAAAAACATGCATGAAGATTACCAATACAGCGCTTAGCACATTAGCTTAAACAATGGTTTTTTGAACCTGAACGAATAAGATAAACAAAGGCGCGCACACACAGAGGTAGGTAGCACAAAAAGCATTGCTATTAGCTTTTTACATATATTTCCAAGAAACATTTGCTGAAGCAGACTAAATAGGCTAATTGTATGGAGATTCCTGCAACTGTCCCTCCCTTCCTCTGTGCCTGCGTAGACTCTTGTGTCATCAAGAGCTGAAGAAATCTGTGAAGAGAAAAACAAAAAGGCGACCTTTAGGAGAAATGCCTGAGTCTTGACATAATCTCTTCACCTGACATTATTAGTAGCCTTGGATCGATTGCCTCTACAAGTTGTCAGATACCAACAACTGTGCGGGCAGATAAAATGCCATATCATTAGTCTTATAGCAGCCTCCACTTTCCACAATTATCCTCCTTCTTGTCTGTCTTTCTCCTCTATTTCCAAGAAAGAACGAGGATGATGTGTCACATATGCGGTAACTCTGCAGTCATCTGTGATGGGCTGATGGTACTTGACTTGAGAGAGAAAAATGAATTGAAAGAGAGTGGGAGAGATGGAGGGAACTAAAGTGGATATCACTGCAGATATTAACACAACAGCGGTGCCACTTTTATGCAAATAAAAAAAAAATGACTCGCATTAAGTTTTATATTCTCTCCGATACAAATGTTTCTCTCCCTCCCTCGCTTTCTCCATCCCTCAAAACAGCTCCCTGTGTGTCTCTGTCTTCCTTCTCCTCTCACCCAAAGTCTCTCTGTCACTCTAGTGCTTTGTCACGGTGCAGCTTTTATCCAGACGTATAGTTGTGAAGGTTTTACCTGCACTTTATACATCCCACATGCTTCAGAGTCCCATGAGGATATTAAGAGTGGGAGATTATTCAGAAAGACTATAATATGTATGACTATGAATAAAAACTTTAAGTAATCTGTTTCCCCTTTCTCTCATCTGTTGTGTACAACTCACACCTTTTAACTTCTCTTGTCTCCTCTCCTCCACCTTCCTCACTTCTTCCTTCCTTTCTCTTTTAACCTCCAATCCCAGGTGCTGAAGTCCCTTCCCCGTATTGAGGGTCGCCCTGGCGCCTCTCTGCCAGCTATGGACTTCAAGGCCCTGGAGGAGGGGCTCCAAGCTGCACACGGTGATGAAATCACCCCAGAGGATGTGATGTCAGCAGCCATGTACCCCAAGGTGTTCCAGGAGTTCAAGGAATTTACTTGTGAGTTGGCAGACTTCATAATTGATCTTTGTGTTTGGATGCTTACAACGGATTAAGAATAGGACAAATTGCTTTATTTCACATTTTAATTACTGGAATGTTCGAATTGGATCTGTTGTATTGAACAAGTCTGGGTTCATGGCAATTGGTCTCGTTCTCACACACCCACACACACACACTCTCATTCTCATTTGTACTATTACTGGGGCTTGAAATTAGCAGCCAACCTTAAGTCAGGAACACTCCATATAAAGTTCAACCATTAGATAGAAATGTTTTTAAATTGTTGCATTTGGCAGTTCAATAGTCTTTACATATTGGAAAACAATCACATGCTTTAGATTCAGAGGAGAGTGCAGTTGAACTACAAAGGGATAACGACACAGAATAGCCTGTCATGAAGCTGGTGAATCTACAGAACAGCAAGGACTGGTGCTGGGGAAAGAACACAGCATAACCAGTAAAGGCATTTTAGCAGGAGGCAGGAAAAGACTGTGATGTTGGAAATTTAATAGGATGCCTTCTACAGTCGAAGAGTCAAACTTTCAAACTTGTCTGGAAGCTGTTTAAAGCAACTCCAGTAACATTCAGCTGCCTGGATTAACACAAGCTTAATTGTTGCTGTGAGGAGTGAGGAAATGTTAACATTAACCTGGTAGGGCTTTATCTGTGAGGAGCTTTAATTAGTGTACAGTTGTTCCTTCACTGCTCCAGCTTATGACTGAATACACCCCTGAACCTGATCTTCTGTCTTTTCTCATTCCATTTCTGATATCAAATGTTGGCCCTAAACTATCCCCTTTTTAAACTGGACTCCCCTGATTTCTCCAGGTCTTAAAGTAGTTGTGTGATACTTGCATGCTCTTTCATATACAGTACCCAGTGTGTGTGAAAGTTATAGAACAGACGATGGAGTAAATCATTAACCAACACATACATGTTGTAGATTTTGATTGTTTGTCATAATCGAGAATTAAAATCCTAATAACGGAACAATGGCATTGACATTAACGTCACCTCTGTTTCTGTTTCTCCAGCTAACTTTGGTCCAGTGGACTGTCTCAGCACCAGGCTGTTCCTGGATGGACCCAAGATCGCAGAGGAGTTTGAGGTACACAGCTTCACACATTGTTTAGGCCAAACCTTTAAAGGGGAGCTCTGTATTGAAACCCCTGGCCATCTGCCAGACAGGAATGGACTAATGAAAAGCTGTTGCATTATGGGAAGTGTGGGATCCAGTGTTTTGGTGCATCTTGGCCTTTGCAGCACATATTTTGACCTTTTCTTTTTTGTAAGTCCTTCTATTTGATGGGAGTGCACTGATGCCATACATTAACAATAGCTTGAGAAAGACTGATCGAGCAATGTTTAACAGTTCGGACATCTATAGCAGAATCTCTGCACTTCCACGGCACATTTGTAATTATGCATGCTAAAGATTTAGCCTACACATAACAGCAAAAATACTTGGACAATAGGGAATCTGCACTTCAAATAACTGGTGTGATGTGTTATCATTCGATAATTCTCACTAATACTATGATAATACATTTAATATTAATCATCATTTATTTAATGATCCATTTTGCTTCTTAATTCTAATGTAATCAACAGTCCCATAAAGAACCAACATTATCAGCAGGAGATGTTTTCTCCATCGTGATGCAGTTTGGTGCAGAGTGAACACAGTGAAGTGCTGATAACACAGTAGGGAGGACAGAGATATTAACACTTTATCAAGGGAACAACAAACCGCATTTCTGATCCCTCCAGCCGTCAGATTGGCCTTCCCGCACAGAAATAACAGATTCATTTTGTCGTATGATGTTTGAGAGCAGGCCAGTGAAAGGCACTGTGGGCCCATTCCTCAGACCCAAAATCTAACTGTAAGCTTGTACCGGTCGTTTATTCTCCAACAGGGAGGCAGCTGAACATGCAGTCTGATGAAGGGATAAAACAAATGAGTTGAATTGCTTCACATACAAACAAATTAGTGGGGCACAGGAATGTAACAATCTCTCAGTGAGAGGATACAATAATTGGCTGTCACTTGGGACTGCAAAGTCGCAAAATCTGAAACTGAATGTTCCCGGGGAATATTAACGTCTAAGAAGCAAACCATTTTTTGTCAACTCCAAACATGAATTAGCAGAATCAGCAGGCTGGAAATTGGTTTTAACATATGTGCATAAACACTCAGCAGAAATATTTCAGTCTGCCGTGCTGATTGGAAGTTTCTCTCAGAACAGGAGACAGCAGGTTTGAAGATGCTGTTTTTTATCCAGAAAGTGCAGCGCAAACAGAGAGCAGTTCAGGAGAATGACAGCAGTAACCACTTTGATGAGGAAAAACTCAAACTGGAGTGATTGTTCAAGTCCAGATTGAAGATTGTTGAAACTACTGACAGCAACCTTTGAGGCAGGTGTCAGAATCCGACATCAGATCAAAGAGAAACTTTGCTTTGCTACTGAAGGAGATGTTGGAAGAGTCTGTCACTCAATATGTCATCACGCAAAGAAATATTTCTTTATATCATATTCAAAACTTTACAAGGCTGTAGCAAAATCTACCTTGTTATAACTTTTACATGAAGTTATTATGGGGAGATTTTCTTTACAATTACACATGCAGACTCATATGGATGTTTATTACAAGATTGTGTAGAAGGGATAATGACCATAAAGAGTATTCCATTAGATTTAGCATTATTTGTCCCGAAGTAGTAAACTCAGACACTACAACATACAAATCTATTAATACTTGACCGAGGGAACACAGGCATGGTAAGATGTGTTGTTTCACATAGTTTTGTTTGAGAAAAGCAGTGCAATTGCAGTACGGGGAAAACCTGTTGGTTTTTTTTAACCTGGAACATTTACACAGTAGGACACTGTACCTGTGACCAGATGGCAGCAGTATGAAGTGGTCAAACAGGAGGTGAGACAGGTCAGAGATGATGGCTGTGACAGTGTCTGTATGGATGAGAAACAGGTGGTAGTGTGCATGTGCATGGGGGGGGGGACGCCGTAAAGCGAGGAGATGAGGCCTGAAAGAGTCTTGATGAGAAAAGGTGATCTTGTACAAGTATGTTAGAGATGATTTTGTTGTTTATTCTAGGTATGTAAAATATAAAAATGATAACTTTATGCAGGTTGAGTAAAAGGCAATGGTGCTGACATTGTGTATTGTAACCAAATTGTACTTTCTTCAGCTTAAAGGAAGACGTGTCACGCTGACTTTGCACTTGCCGTCTCTGTTGTAAAGACTCCAGAAATGTGACTCCAGCAAAACGATGTATATCAAGGCTAGCAGGGCAAGCCTCCTAAAGCTTTCTGAGTAAAGTTACATTTGGAACACTTCTGTCGAAGTCCAAATGAAAGTTAACACAGAAAGCAGCCCCTTGAATTAGCAGCTGTAGCTAACTGCATAGGAATCTATTTCCACGGCAAGCAGCCGGCTAACCAAGCTAGCTGTCTGGTTAACCAACTACCTACAGTACTATCTACAGTTAACACCGGCATTTCTCTGTAAATTGAAGCATTTAAATAAAAAGCAAGGAAAGTTTTTAATTTTTAATAGTTTAGATAACTTGATAGGTTTAGATTAATAGTTCACTTTTTCTATGGAAAACCTGCTTAATTCTAAAGGCAATAAATCCCCCTGAAATTGATGTCCCACCTTTGAGGACAAAGCCCTTTAGTGCTGATGCTGAAGTGACTCATACAGCCTCCCGCTGGTGTTTCAGATACATAAAGTGTTTCACGTTTGTGGCAGAGTTCATGTCTCCTGAGCATAGGAGCATTTTTAGACCAAAACTGAAATATAAGCACTTTTAAAACCTCTTTCTCGAACTAAACAACTTTACAACAATTTTCCAAGGCATAAAATCCACTTTTTTAAAGACATTTACATTTTATGAAGTTCTGCATTGAAAGTAAACTGTGTTTTAGCCTGCTACAGGGACGGGTGAGTCATCACTGTTTTATCCTCCCTTTTCATAGCTTAAATGAAATGTCTTTTAAAGAGCACTTTTGTCCATTGATGAAATAAGAATTTGCATGACAACATGAAAGGGAGTCTACATTCCCTTCAGCCACCTGTTAGCTTTCACCATTTTCACAAGGCCCCTTGTCTACACTCCCATCATTCCACCAGCATTAGTTATAATTATAATCTCAGTAAAACCCTAACACACATCATTCATTATAAATCATCTTTTCTTTCTACATCCCTCTCCTTTTCTTTCTTTCAATATTTTCTCTTTGATTCTCTCATTGTGTGCAGCTCAGTGATTCAGAGCGGCCAAAGGCGGCCATGTTTAATTACTGCTTCATTTCACTGCAGCAAAATGGTTCCAAGCTGGTGTTAATTGATTTTTATATTATGAGGGACACGGGGGAGCACTACTTCTCTGCTGCTGTATTATTATCAAAGAATCAGGAGCTGCATTGATTATGCTGATTTAGTATTGACCCTAAAGACAGACAGACCCCACCCCCCACCCTCCCTTCTTGTCAATCACCCCAGGGTGTGTATCAATCGATGCAATAGTTAGAAATCTGGCAGGAGACCCGCTGTCGGACCGCCAAACACTGATTAGAAGAAATCCTTAAAATATTGCGATTAAGACTATTGGCCGCTTCAGCAGTTTTTCAGTATGTTAATTTGGTTTGAAGCCACAGTTTGGTGTGTGCTGTGCCGTTCCTTTTGAATTCCTACAAAACAGTAAATGGTTGGCTTAAATAAAATGTTCTTGATTTGTAGTCCAAACTTTATTCATCAACAGAAATGGCTAAATAACCAATAAAACACTTTAAAAGCTACAGTTGTAGAGCAGAATACATAGATTTGATATCCATTTTCCAGCTCGCCTATGGCAGTATTGGCTTCCCTTGCAGTAAAATGGATTTTCTAACTGTCCTTTCTTTAAAATGAGAAACCTCGTAATTTAACCTGTCTGTTTGCTTTTTTTCCTCTCTAAGTGGAAAACTTGTCATTCAAACATTTCCTAAATGCCCAAGTCGTCTTTTTTTTTTTTTACCCTCACGATTCACCTTCCCTTGCTGCTGTTTATCTAATCTCCAATCTGTCAAAACTGTCATTTTTAGAACTTTCAGACAAACTCGGATTTGTGCTCAACATCATTCATCACCACAGAAACAAACCTCCCCCTGTTGTCGTGACGATGGGTACTCCCACCAGATCAGGTCCGATTACCGGTGCCGGGCGAGAGATGGAATGAAAAACATGTTTTATAAAAAAAGTGACCTGTCACATGCAGTGTGAGGTTTCTGTTAGTTGTTTTCTTTCTGTTACTGTGCAGAATTCCCCAAGGGCAAAAAGAAGCTCCTGTATCAGGGACAATTTATCTGTGTTGTCATTTTTAGTTGATGAAAGTAGATTCAGGTCATGTGTTGCCACTCCATTATGTGTCAGATACATTTATTTCATTGTGGTTTGTGTAATTCAGGAGTATTGCATATATTACGAACAGTATTTACTTTCAATCAAAGTAGCAATTTATATTGCTATCTTGTGGGAATTACTTCAGGCTCTTTGCACACTGTCTTTAACTGCAAATCAAAAATGCATCAAGTAATGACAACATTTCAGTTCTGAGACCTTCATCAGGTAAATGTTTAACTTTAATTTGTGTGATGAAGGTCTCAATGTTTTTATAGTGCAGGTATGGACAGTGTGCACAAATGTTGCTCTCTTGAAACCAATTATGTTTCTACCCACAATAGGAACCATTGGATGCATATTGCATTAGTGTGATCAGGTCTCGCATATCCTTTGTCTGTATTTGACAGCTGGGGTTATCTCTTGTTAAATATTAATGATGTGGCAATCAAGCACCTCTCAAAGATGCATGGAAAATGTTTAAATGTAGATGGACATCACTGGGGAAAACGGAGTTGCCCCAGTTCCTGACATGTTGACTTTTTGATGTGTGTGCGTGCGATACCTGTGAGTTTGATGTGAGTGTTAAATATGTTAGAGGCAGGTTGACAGTAGGCCAAGTGAATGGCAGCTGCTGCAACTTTACAAGATCAGAAGAAAACAGTTGTCGTCAAATGTGCAGACAGGTAGTGTGGGCACTGTGGAGTGTCAGCCTGTCTCAGGACCATCAGAAATGGTAATTATTAGGTGCTCATAAGAAGCCCATTTATTTTTTAGCTCATGCGTGTCGACTTTTGCAACGCTGATTCTTAGTAGAATTACAATCGGCACTGTTGAGGCCAAGAAGGGTCCTGGGGAAAGTAAATGGCACTGTGCTACCAAAGCAATTTGGTGACTTTTAAAATCAGGGTAGTATCACCCACTCCAGCATGCATACCCCACCCCAGTTCTCCACCTAGAATGCTCTGCTACACCATTTTTATGTTAACAGTGTCTGTATAATCTGCCACTGTATGTAGAACGTACCTGAAAAAAGCCATAGACGAAAAGAAAATATAATGTAGGTTAGGGTTTTGTACAGATTAATGCAACAAATACACTAGGATTAAGTATAGAATATTGATTATTATTTTTTCAGTTAAATTACCTGCAATATAAAATGCAGGTAGTTTTCAGAAGAAAATCCTTTGAGCTTGTGATTGTGAGGTTTTGTTTGCATTTGTGGTAAATCCGCAGTGACGGCAGAAAAAGACAGCAACCGTCCAAAACCGCACTATTACCTGTATATTTGGAACAAAAGCTGTTTATCAGCTCTTGCCAGCTAGTATGTGAAGCACACAGCGGAAAGCTTGATCAAAAGAGATTTAAGCACCAAATCTTTTGGAGCGCTGAGCTAGACCTAAAGCCCCCCGAGTTGTTGATGTTAGATATAAAGGCTTTCACAGTAATCATCTGGTATTGTTTAGCACTTCATTTCAAGCCCGTTGTAAATCAACAAGAGCCTTATCAACCAAAGAATGAACAGCGAGCGTGGTGGAAGATTCTCTTTTTGTTGTATGTAGTATAATTTCTTAATGTTCTGTAAAGACTCAGAGTTGTATATCATTGTCGCTTCTTTCAGCCAGTTTCTGACAAACTTGACTCCTGTTAAGTTGGACAAAGCCCACTTAGGCATGCATCTCTGAAATTGCCTTTGAAAGACCAAATGACCACTTTGTGAAATGGCATCTGAAGGCTATTACCATTACATTCATATACACAAATATACACCTACACATGGGCGACAGCTCAGTTTATCGGTACTACTCACCCACACATGCACACAGCACAAACAAGAGGAAGAAAAATCATTGACCTATCTGGCACGTGTTGATGACTCAGTATGGTATTAATCATGTTTGACGGAAATATAACACAGATTTTCACAAACATGGAGTCATACATACCCTGTTGGTGCCAATGTGCGCCAACACATGGTGCTCCGTTCACCTCAGTAATCTCATTACTCTGTCACAGGCAACACAAGACATTAATGAAGTCATATCAAAGACTTGATGTGAAGCATAATGGGAAACTTGTTTCAGTCAGATAATATAGCACCAAATGGATAAAGAATGTGAATTTGAGAGAAAAAGCTCTGCGCTTGAGGGTGATCCCTAAATAAATGCAAGCAGCATGTGAGGGCTGTATGGACGTTAACGCAGCAGATGCATCACTGAGATATGGAACATACATAATGCACGAGCGATGCTATCACAAGTATGCTAATAAGAAACCAAAACAGGAGGAGGCCGGGTGGTTAGGGTGTAGCTTGTTTAAGGGCGTGGGGGGACAAATTCTTAGTTAAAAAAATATGTATTCTTTTTAATGCCTCACCCAGTGATGAACTGGTTGCACTGGCAAGTCTATGCAGATCGCTCACCCTCAAGTTATCAAAACTCATGTCTTTACTTTGACTTGATGCTTCGTAGATTACATGTTTAAGCAAGAGATTTGTAGTCCCTAACTTCACTACAAGTACTTTGCCACAATTTTTCAAACACTGCCATTTTCAGTTGGTATAGTAAACTGGAGCTGTGTCCAAATGCTATGAAACATCCTAATTCTGAGCAGGTATTAAGTATGTAGTGTGGAAAAGCGAGACAATTAAGTCAATGATTTAATACAATAACTATAACAATATGCATACTGTATAAAATTAGGAGTGTGGAATTGGAGCACAGTTTTGGTCTCTGAGTTAGCATGTGTCATTAATTGCAGAAGCCAGTTGTTAAATGGAGAATTTCATTTTTATCTTTACATCCTTAAATCCTGATACATGTTTGCTGTTTAGCTGAATGGCTGCTTGAATGCTTTGGACACAAAGCTTAATGAGCCGTGGTATTTTACCTGGAAGTGGATTAAAAAGGAAAGCAGCTGATTGGCCCAACTAGTAACATCGGCGTGTAGCAGGTAGAGTAAGCAGTGAGTGTGTGAGCTTGTCAGATTATTTTATACAAGGGAAAGTGCTGATGTATCAGATGTTTTGGAGAGCGATACAGTGAACTGAAGTTGTCTTTTTAGCTCTGTATAAACTGCAATACATGCACACAGTTACATCTTAGACAATATCATCTTCAAAAGATTCATAAATCTTGTGCAGTTCTTCAAAGAGACACATACTGTATTTTTCATGGGAACAGTTGTGAGGAGATGTAGCGTTGAAGCCGCACAGTTGGAAAATGGAAGGCAGTTTTGTTTTTTTGCCAAGAGCCCAACAAAACGGCACAAGCTGGAGAGAAGTTCAGTGTAAACAAGGGTGGAGAGAAACGGATAGATGAAGATTGAGTGCCAGAGAGAAAGCACAAGCATGCAAAGAAAGGTTTTGTTACCAGATACGGAGTGAGGCAAATGGATGAAGAGTCAGAGCACCCAGAGAAAGAGAGAGGCAGAATGAAATTGAGATCAATACATACCTGCAGCAGCGTGTATTTTCATCTTTGCACTGAGACTTAGTTTGGAATATTAATGGAGACTCAGCAGCCGAGATGGCAATGAGAGAAACAAAAAGTATTAGAGGGAAGGGTCGAGGAAAAGACTGGATAGACACAGCAGAGGAAAGACGAGAGAGCCACAGACAGAGGAGAGAAACCGAAAGAGGCAGATGAGGGAAATTAATAACGGCATGAGAGACAGAGTGGCCCCAGAAGTAGGTAGCAAAATAACAGTACAAAATGGAAAGCTGTGACACATGGGATGACTGACAAAGAGAGAGATTGAAAGCCAGACAGAGGAAGGTGGACAAATTCGAAAGACGGAAAAAATGAGTTTCACCTGTGAGATGAGAGATTTGAGAAGAGGCGTGAGATAAATGAAGAAATACAGTGGCCGGCGTCGAGGGAAAGACTAGCAAGACAGAACGCAGCAGTGACCCGAATTGATATGAGAAGGAAAGAGCTTGTCTGCTGCAGAGAGATTGAGTAACGTCTTAGTCTTAAAACGACACTTTTACAGGTGGCAGGTAAAGTCAGAGTTTACAGTATTACTAAAGGCTATCCTCCAGTCTGCCATCTTGTCTTTCTTTGACTTTCCCTGTCTGTGTCTTTATCTCTCAGATAGTCATTCTGTATATCCCACTTCCCTCTCTATTTGATGTCAGAATTGATATGTCTGGTGAAAAGCCTGTCTGCCAACATAGACTCATGTCTGGTTTCTTTACTACTCTGAGGCAGTTGCCTGGTGCCTACACAGAGTACAGTCAGTGTTTATCACAGGTCTGCGTTTTTATCTCTTCCCTCAAAATCCATTTTTTAGTCAATAACATGTCAAATGGCCATCTAGCTGAACTCTCAAAAAAGCTAAGGCTTGTGTTTGGTATAACTATTAGGGTGTGGTTCAAACAGACTCTGGTGCTTTTGTCTGTTTAGTTGATTTGTTTAGGCTGTGAGAAATCTGTTAATCAAACTCAGTGCAGACTTATCCTGACTGAGACCACCTGAAAAGGAAGGTATCACTCTGCTTCCAAGCGAAGTCTGGTGGTGTTTGTGGCATGTAGGCAAAACAGACCGACCAAAGGCGTTAGTGAGAGTAGATGAGTGATTGTGGGGATTTTCTCAGATATATCAGAAAGTAATAAGGAGTTAATAAAGAGCTGTGTTCGTGTCCTACTATACTCTGTTCTCATGTCAGCATCCAAATCCTAATTACAACTGGGGAAACTGATTATTCAAAAAAGGAAAAAGGTCTGATATCTCTGATTTTGCACTTAAACAGGTACTGCACACTTAAACATGTTTTTGAGCTGTAAACTAAATGATATGACTGTACTGTGGTGAAACAGTGAATCAGTGCTGGTGTTAATATTGACATTTCATGGGTAGAAAATGGCTACTATTTTAAATCGTCCCTGAACCTGCAAGGCCAATGCTGACAGGCTACCAGTTGGGACCTGTCTATGTCATGAAATTTATATTAAAAAAGACTCTAATCAGTGTCAGTCAGTCTCCCCCCGTGTCCCCTGACCCACACACTATGTAACCACGAGGCCACGCCTCCTATAGTTGTTCCCACACTGTTTTTTAAATTTGCTGGGAGAGAGAAAACCAACAAAAATGGACGCCTCACATCAGTCAAATATTGTTGTTCAATGTAATTAAAACTAAATTCAATGGATAGGGTGTTGTCTTGATGACATGAATGCTTGCAAGTTGTCAACACGGGAATCTATCCCATATGACACATGCTGTAACACCTGTTCCCACTCTGACAAATGTCTGCTATGAAAAAAGGCCTATTGAGGAGCTCCACCTTTTCCCATTCAAAACATTACAGTCTCATAAGATACATTTGATTTGCAGACAGGGTTAAACACAAAATGGCACCTGATAAGTCACTAATTTAATGTAGTCAGTGTAAAATAGAAAATGATCACAGACATACGATGCTACATTGTTTGATTGATTTATTAAGCCGTTTAATTGCAGTGAGGCCAAATGAGTCCCCTCTCATGAATCTGCATGTTTCTCTGCCATCCACCACGTGCATGCTGGGAAATATTCCAGCCCAGCCTGGGGGTAAAAGAAGGAATAGAAGGAAACATTGTGCTTGTCTCACTCCACTAACTTCAGTTTTTTAATTTCACAAAGCTCTGCTGTCTCTTTTTATTGCTTTAGCTGGACTTGTGAAATAGGCACCCATGTATTAATTTCAATTTTCTAACATAATCTAATTTCCTTCACACTCTCCCTCCTCTTCCATTTTCTCTCTTCTGTCCTCCCCACTTTTTCCAATCCTTCTCTTCTTGCTGGCTTTGTTTCACCTCAGGTGGAGCTGGAAAGAGGGAAGACCCTCCACATCAAGGCGCTGGCACTGGGAGACCTGAACAAGGCCGGCCAGAGAGAGGTCTTCTTTGAGCTGAACGGACAGCTGAGATCTGTGCTGGTTAAAGACACTGTTGCCATGAAGGTAGACAGAAGGGATGGAGGGAGGGGCAGTCGATGGGAGGTATAGGTTGGTAGATGAATAAATGATGGTTGCAATGGCATCTTTTAAGGGAAGTATATGTGTCTGCAGGTAAACAATAAATATATGGATAAAGAGAGAGAGGATGGGAAGGTTCTGATGTTGGATCTAAGCAAAGAAAAAGATTTTATGACAGTGCACTTGGCAATCACAGGTGATTTTTGTTCGTAGAAACAAATGGTTGTGAGGGGTAGATGGAGGCCAGGAGGGAGGAATGTTTCAATGGGCAGTTGAATGACTATATGGATGGATCGTTGGTTGGATGAGTGGATGAATTCGATGGCTAACCGACTGCACAGATGGATGCATGAAATCTCTCTTTGTCCCTCTACCCAGGAAATGAAGTTCCATCCCAAAGCTCAGAAGTCCATCAAGGGTCAGGTGGGAGCACCCATGCCTGGAAAAGTCCTGGAGGTCAAAGTGGAAGTTGGATCAAAGGTTAGTTTTAACACCTTAACTACCTGCATATAGTAGCTATGTTGTTGTGACGGGTGGGTTCAGTAATAAACTAGTCAAACAAAGGTTTATGAATAACTTAGATTACAGTTAGTTAGCTGTTGTGCTAGCTAGCCAGTCCAAGGTACGGCAGACTGACTCAAATGCACATGTTGAAGGCACATTGTAGCGGGGCTCAAGCACTTAAGCATATGCTTAAATTCTGTATTCTCCACGACTGAGTATGGTCAGGTGATGCCATCGTAAATGTCATGTTTGAAGTATTTCCACAGACTACTTCAGTTGAACACTCTGGCTGTACAGTTTGACACTAATCGTCCATTTTTACTGTAACTAACTGGGAAACCGTAACGACCAGAGCTGGAGGATCCTGCCGTGACATTTAGACCGACTGTATGTGAGCATTACGATTTCCCGGTTAGTTACAGCGAAAATGGACAGAGATTAGTGTCACACTATATGGCGACATTGTTCAACTGAAGTTGGTTATGTCTGCGGAAACACTTCAAAGATGTCATTCACAGCAGCATCACCCAAATGTGTCGATCAGAGGAACGAGACAAAACCAGCGTGCCGAAGTAATAACTAATGCTACAGGAGTGTTTATCACTGCAGATATGAGACCATACTTGGCTGTACAGAATTCAAAATTTAGGTATATGGTCAAAGTGCTTGAGCCCCACTACAATGTGCCTTCACGGGGGTACTTGATGGCCCATGGATTTTCGTTTTGAAATGAGAAACCCAAAATCGGTAAACGAGCTGCTTCTGGACTACCATTTAGAAATGGGGAAACAAAAAAAACGGACACGACCCGTTATCTGATTTTCTTTGATGTGCTTAGAAATGGAAATCGGGAATTAAAATACATGTGTGGAAAGTACTATGCTGCTTGCCGCATACCTTGTGGCGATATCACCACTGCGTTATGTACCCAGGTTGGAATGAAAAGACATTCCATTATTCTGTTTTCTGCAATAAAACCTGCATATTCGTGCAAAGACATGTCGTTACGTCCGTCTCATGGATGTCCCACTCCAAAGCAAATACTCCGCCAACTAGTGCTCCTGACTTCCAGGTATGCAGCAAGCGGCATAATACTTGCGATAACTTCCGTGTTGAAACAAAAAAAATCTGCGGAAAATTGAGAAAGAAGATTTCCACACGTATTTTAATTCTGATTTCCATTTATAGGCATGGGTCGTTTTTTTGTTTCCTGATTTTGGTTATCATTTCAAACCAAAAATCCGTACACTGACCCTTCACGTGTGCATTTGAGTCAGCCCGCTGTGCCCGCCCTGTATAAATGAGCCTAAAAAAGAATGCCTTGTCGTATATGTGTTAACGTATGAGGGTAATTGGACTGGCTAGCTAGTTACACGTGAACTGAACATCAAAGTGATGTATCAATGAGATAGTTAGCTGTTGTGTTAGGTCTCTGAGTTATTCCCAAACCTGTTTGACTAGTTTATTACTGAACCCACTCGTCACAAGCCACGTCACCCACCACCACAAGAATTTTCTCAACCTGTGGGAAACACTGATATGTTAAGTCCTTGCTTGCATTTGATGTTTATCAAGACAACTATCCTTTGTCCTATGCTATTGAGTGTATTTGTCTTGTTCAATGATCTGTACATGTTTTACTTGTCTTTATTACAACAGGTGGAGAAGGGTCAGCCGCTGTGTGTCCTCTCAGCCATGAAGATGGAGACCGTGGTCAACTCCCCGCTGGCCGGGACCGTTAAGGCAGTCCATGTCACGATCGACGCCTCCCTGGAGGGAGATGACCTGATACTGGAAATCGAGGAGTAGAGAGGGGTGAAGTAGTACTAGGTGGGAGTTAGACAATCTGATTCTGGAAATGGTAGAGGAGATTGGGGGGGGGGGGTTACTGTGGCAGTACTGTGGGACATTTTGGCCCCCAATTTGTAAACATTCTGGGGGCACAAAATGAAGCACAGCTCTACGCATATCCACACACCTGATGTCTGTAAAGAGTAGATGACCATCCTTATTATAATAATAATAATAATAATAATAATAATAATAATAATAGATTTGATGGGGAATCCTTATTGAATTGTACCACTAATCAAACTCTACTGAATTCCCTAGGTGTGGTGATTAGGTCAAAACAACTGTCTATTAGTGTCCTGTCAACTTGTGAAAAAGAACATATTTTAGAATGACACTATATATTTGAATTGTGATACATTCCCATTACTTAAATGCTAGTCTTAAATGTGATAACCATGCGTAACACTAACAGGGTCGTGACATCAACTTGAAATTAAATGCCATATGCTGTTGACGTTGTCTAATATATTTAAAGTGAAACTTGTTGTATTACCAAATTATTTTTTCACATGGGAACAATATTTACATTTTTTAGCATGCTCGCCTTTGAACACATTACCAATCTGACATTAGTCACAGTGCGTTCTCAGAATGTGTAATCACTGGTAGCATTTAGACTCACTTTTGTTTTTTTGTAGGTAACCTACCTGTCCAACCTGTTTTTACATAAAAAAATATTTTCACTATAAGAGAAGCACAACAAAGCAAATGGCACCACTTTAGATTGACGGGGACACGGATATACATGCCAGAAACGTCCAATGTTGCAGTTGTATTCTGTTACTGTATCAGTAATAGCAGAAAGATCTATACTGGTGTTGGAAATGTTTCCCCATTCACACCTGCCTTTAAAATCCCAAAGCAGAACCATGTTGTCATTGTTGAAATGAAGCTGTAGGCCGTGTTGGAAACACCCAAACAGGATTACAGATATGATTTTTACAAAGTACCTCTGTTATAGTGTCTTTCTTAATCCAAAGCCAGCTGTAGGGTGGCCTACTGAAACCAATTTAGCTGCATCGTTTTAGCGGTGTAAAGTCACAGTCTTAAGGTGGCATTTAGGCCTTTTTAACAGTGTGATGTTGGAAAAGTTGTCAACAGAGCGGTTCCACTCTGTCTTTTTACAACCAGACAGATTACAGTGAATGGTCTTCTGTCTGCATGGGGATTTTAATGCTAGGTGTAAATGGGATTACATGGTGGTGTAATGGAGGAATGTGGTGTTATTTTCTGAGGCTCTGCTGATTAATTTATGAATTAATTCTGTCAAATGATGTGAAATTAGCCAGACTAATAAGAGACTCTGGAGACTCCCAGTAGCAGCACTCTGCTTTATATTTCTAATGCATGTGTGTTTGCATAAATGAGTCTAAATGTCTGCGTGTATGTATGTGCAAGCAAATTTTAAGACAAAGTCAACCAGTCCCCATAATATTGCACCTCCAGAGCTGAAAACACATTGTAAAAGAAATGAAATACTCACACACGCACCTATGCAAAATATTCATGCTAACACTCCCGAGCCCCTTGAGTGCTGCCTGGATCAAAAGAAGAAGAAAACAAAACCAAATACACTGCACAGTGGCTGCATCTCCATAGTAATACTGGATCCAAAACATTTACCAGCAATGAAGCAATGACCCCAATCGGATGATGTAGTTAAATATTGAATTGAACTACACAGCTGCAGGCCTTTCGACTATTTTGAAGGTCTTGAACCTGAAAGTGATCTATGCCGAATTGAATGTTTAGCTACCCTGACCAGTGAAAGTAGACGAAGCGAACAAGCAGGAAAAATAATTAGATCACATATCAATTACAGTAGGAAACCGAAGTGTCCCAGTCTTTCCTTGTAACACAGTGGAGCATGCAGCGTTTGGGACGGCGAGCCAGAAAACAACGCTACAACAGCTCACTTTCCCAAACGTCTGTGCACCCCCGACAGAATGCATCGATCGAAACACAACATTGAAGTATCAGTTTGTACTTGACTGGATTGTTTCCAGCATTTTTTGCTCCATTACCTCCGAGAATGAGTCCCCTTTTGAACTATGCATCAATACTGAGCAGCGATGCCAGACTTAATTAGAACACTGATACGTCTCCTCACTCGCCCCAGCTCGCTGCCATGCCTCACTGCGCCGCCGGCCTCTGTCAATCTGTGTTTGAAATCTTTTGGAAGCGATGGAGATGAGGCGGTGGGATTGTATGTGTTTTTGACAAGCTGTTGCACAATAATGTAAAGTTCCCTCCTCCTCTCCTTACTAGCTCTATCCATCCACCTTTTCATCATGTTTTCCTCTCCACCCCCTCTTCCTTCTCTGTGTAAGTTTGCACATGATGATGGCATTGACTCATGCAATAATGTAAACTGTATCGCTGTGTTTCTCCATGTCTTAGGCAGCAGTGATTCTAACAACCATGCTTATGACAATGTACTACTGTTCAGTGTCTAAAAAATAAATAAATAAATTGGAGAAAAAGTGTAACCAGCTGAAAAACATTTGTTTCAGAAAGGGGGATATAACACTGACCTACTCTTGAGCCTCATGCTCTCAAGAGATGAACTGTCGCAGAGAGTATGAAAACAAGGGTCTGACATTTGTCTTTGCCTTCTTCTGTGTTTTTATGAAACCAACCAAACAGTTTATTTACTCTGTTTATCAGGCATGACCGACTGCAGATTCAAACTGTCTCCATGGAATTTATACCAAACATGTTCACTAGTTGTCAAGTTTCCTTTCATGTTCTCATATCTAAATAATCTCTTTGATATCTACATTTCAGTTTAATCATCTTAACTTACTGAAGTAGTTTACATTTACTTGTTAAAGATCTAAGTATGTTTAAGTCCTAGAAAAGACTGAGCTGGAGCGCACAAAATGGGAAACCAATATTATCAAATAAAAAAGAAATTGTTCTTGTTCTATCTGTACTTACAAATAAAGTTAACTATAACTGAATCTGCAGTGTGTTGGTGTGTATTGCATATTCTACTCAGGCAAGAGATAAACCCTGAGCACTGCAAGAATAGACTGTTTGTTCCTGAAACCCATTAACCAAAACAGACTCAAAATGGTCACAAATGTGTATTATATGACCTACAAATGGAAAAAATAGATTTAGATCATTTTTGCTTTCAAAGAGCTTCCTGTGCATACAAATGTCTAAAAATGTTTGTGACATTCTTTTGTATTTATTTACAGATTGTTTAATGTGTGTGCACGGATAAGGTTACATTAGCGTGTGGCGTTTGGAGACTCTTCATGGTCTCCAGCTCCACACAGATCCCCAAATGCCTGCTGCATTTAAGTGCTGGTTGAAAACTGGGACGTTTTTCTAATTAGACAGAACAGCTCGTCACCCCTCGATTAGAACACATACATTTACCAACTACAGACTCTATTCAGTAGCCTATAAATGTAAATATATGGTTTAAATAAGCTACTGCTAGGTGGTGAATTTCTTCTGCTGGGAAAACAGCCAGTCCAGGCAAAAAGTGGATGCCGGTGTTGCGTCAAAGTCTGTTCTTCCATTCAAGCTGTGTTTTCCATAGCGCCCAGCCGGCATATGCTTTTTGCCTGGACTAGCTGTTTTCCCAGCAGAAGAACACGTCCACCACCTAACGGTAGCTTATTTAAACCATATATTTACATTTATAGGCTACTATAGGCTTCCATTTCTATAGACACCACTTTGCAGCCTGTGCATACAACTGACCAATCAAACATATGCCTTCCTCAGTGTAACTTAGTCTTACTAGAATTAACCAGAAAAGAGGACAAAACTCAGACTACTACATTAAACTAAATGACAAATGTATACTGATGTTTGGACACCGCGGCGGGTGCACTGCTCGTTCACTCTCAAAGCATATTATTACCAGTTCACTCGGCCTCCCTGTCTCACAGTAGCAAAGTACAACTAGAAAAATTGCATTTCCTGCAGAAAATGCGTGGGAATGCTGAAAGCTGAAATTTATTTGCAAACCACTGCTGAGAATGCAGATATGTGAAATTAATTGCCAGAATTGGAAGCATTGCTGAAAATGCAGGAATGTGAAAAAGTAGGTAAAAGGCTAAAGGAGAAGTAGTAGTAGTAGTAGAAGTACTAGTAGAGGTAAAGGTCGAAGCAGAAGTAGCAGTTGAAGTAGTAGAAAAAGGCTGAAGTAGTAGTAAAGGCTGAAGCAGAGGTAGTAGTTGAAGTAGTAGAAAAAGGCTGAAGTAGTAAAAATCCCCACAAACATAGAAAAACCAGTTTGTGTGTGTGTGTCTTTGTGTGTGTCAGTATCTGTATGTGTATGTGCAGTGTATTACTCTGTTTGTTATTTAAGCGGACATTTGATATGAATACACGCCGACATTAGGCGGACATTTTGTATTAGCAGAACAGGGTCAGTGTCCTGCTAATTTGAACAATGTAGAAGTGTTGCTATAGGTGTAGAGAGCTCAAATCCCAAATTTCTCCAAAAGTCCCTTTAGTTCACATTTACCAGAAATTGTGTAAAAGCTGTGTATCAACACAGCGCCCCTGTAGCTGGTTCTGTGGTATTNAGTTGAAGTAGTAGAAAAAGGCTGAAGTAGTAAAAATCCCCACAAAGATAGAAAAACCAGTTTGTGTGTGTGTGTCTTTGTGTGTGTCACTATCTGTATGTGTATGTGCAGTGTATTACTCTGTGTTTGTTATTTAAGCGGACATTTAATAAGAATACACGCCGACATTAGGCGGACATTTTATATTAGCAGGACAGGGTCAGTGTCCTGCTAATTTGAACAATGTAGAAGTGTTTCTATAGGTGTAGAGAGCTCAAATCCCAAATTTCTCCAAAAGTCCCTTTAGTTCACATTTACCAGAAGTTGTGTAAAAGCTGTGTATCAACACAGTGCCCCTGTAGCTGGTTCTGTGGTATTGCACCACCTCATGAATAATTCACACACGCAGCTTTTGATTGGCTGACTGTCAGATGGTCCCGATAATGGTCAGACGGTCCCGATAATACATGTTTTTATCAAAAATACTGTGTTATTCTGATTTTAACACAGAATCCTCAATTATCCAAGAAACCTCAGCTGCCACAGCTTTAACACAACTTTTACTGCAGATAGGTTGACTAACTAACCTCAGCTTTGATGTAAGGTTATCAGTTAACAAATAGAGCATACAGAAAGTCTTATGAATCCAGGCTAAATACCCTCACCCCAATATCAAAATAATATATTTATGGCAAATATAACAACANAATGTAGAAGTGTTGCTATAGGTGTAGAGAGCTCAAATCCCAAATTTCTCCAAAAGTCCCTTTAGTTCACATTTACCAGAAATTGTGTAAAAGCTGTGTATCAACACAGCGCCCCTGTAGCTGGTTCTGTGGTATTGCACCACCTCATTCATAATTCACACACGCAGCTTTTGGTTGGCTGACTGTCAGATGGTCCCGATAATACATGTTTTTATCAAAAATACTGTTATTCTAATTTTAACACAGAATCCTCAATTATCCAAGAAACCTCAGCTGCCACAACTTTAACACAACTTTTACTG
>LKNJ01005444.1:0-28375 GCA_002120245.1 Maccullochella peelii
TCTATACTCAATCCACCAATCAGAACAGAGGAACAAACTGCTGTTTAATTTGTTTATAAACATCAGCTGTGCATGTGACAATCTGGTGCCTCAGAGTGCTGAGAGAGAGAGAGAGAGAGAGACCTGTAAACGTTTCACTCAGTAAAAGTCACAATCATTCAAAAACCGTAAGTCGTATATGTGAAATGACCTTACTGTCGGCACCAGAAGGCATTTCTGAACACTGATGTAAAAATTGTGTGGATAAAGTTAAGAAAAGGCAGAGAAACCACAGTTTCAAAACACCTCTCATTTGTGTTTTGCTCAAGACCATAGGAGCCAAAATATCATTACAGTCAATGAGACAGTTGAAGGATTTTCTGATGCTTGGAGGCAGACCGTTCAAAAACTGTATGTCCTATGGCTTAAATAGTTACATGATCTGAACCAGGACAAGTTTGTCTACATTCTGGTGTGAAATTTTGTATGAAGAGTGAAAATTGTGGAAACGAGAGCAAGTTTAACAGAAACTTTCAGACGATTTTACAGCTGCCTTCCACTCTAGGCGACGTCATCCACCCTACGTCTAAACATTCCACCACATACACACTCATGTAAAACTCTCAGAAGGGCTCAAAAAAGCATAAAACTAAAACTGTGATATTTCATAAACTGTAAAAGATATCAACCAGCTGAATCATAGCTTAATAGCTGAACATCTTGTGACCTGTTTAAAGTTTAAATGGAGTCTGTAGCTGAAAGTATGCGGAAGCAGTAGCATTTCAAAGTAGAGCAAGTTGAAGAGGGTTCTCCATTGACTTACATTGTAAAATTTATTTGAAAAAAGCTTAATATTTTAAAAAGTATAAAATGTATAAAAAAGATAAATACAAGCATAAATGTCCTTAAAGAGCTGAACATTTTGATAGTTGAATGGTTTCTGTAGCTGAAAGTATGCTGAAGTAGTAGTACGGAAGTAGAACAAGAAAAAGAAGAAGAAGAAGAAGAAGAAAAATAAAGAACAGGATAACAATAGTGTGAATGCTGTATCAGCATTCCCACTAATGAGTGGAAGGTTACACTTACATTGTATAGGTTTATGCGTAGAGAGGTACATCTGCTATGCTGTTCAGCAATTGTCAATTCACAGTAATGACTCGAAATAAAACTAAATCAATTCAACACTGGGAAAGTTGTGAGCTAATAAGGCATAAGCTTGAGTGCCTTACTGACACATTTCTAATGTACCAATATAACTAAACTCTAAAAATTATACAAAATAAAATGGATCAATTAGTTTGATTCACCTACAGGTATACATAAACCTCCTATCTGTCCGGTTAAAGAAAGACAACAGCTGATGTATTATTGAATGTGTTAATTTCCTGCCTTGCTCCCAATCAACCCTTACCTCCGTTTAGTTAAAATAGTATAAACCTCCTGCACCAACAGCTCAGCTGCTGCTGGTTTACAGTGGACAGTTCCATCAATGGCCCCTTTCATCAAGTGCAGATTCAGCTTCTGTAAAGACTGGGACAATAAAAACTTTTAGTAATTATCTGACTCAAAGTAAGAACTTCCTGTTTCAGAACCCAAAGTAAATGTAGGTTAAAAAAAAGACAATAATGGGTCTTCAGTATAGATTATTTTATATAACTTGATGTTTAAGGATTTGTGCTGTTGTGTGCAGGTTGAGCAATACCATAACATTTGGGTTGAATGCTAATTCAGTAATCTACACCTGTAAAGGGGAAATTAAACTGTGTTAAATGCCATACTGTATCTTGAAAATGCCAACTGAAGAAAGAGACATTTCTTCCCTGCCCATGACATTTTAGATTTTCTTCCTCCTCTTACCCTCTCTATCTGGCTCCAGTTCCTCTGTCTGGCAGAAAGGGATGTTCCTTTGTCATATGAATGCACCGGAAAGTCTTGGGGGTAATAATGCGAAAATATCTCTGCCACAAGGTAACCATTAGAAAAATCTCTGAAAATAAAAAGTAGGGAGAACAGACTACCGGTAAGTATATTTACTCTACCAGTGAAATCCCCTTTCAACAATTTACTGTGTTGGCAGCACTGTTGTTACCCTACTCCTTGTTGTAGTATACTGTATGTGTTGTACATTGTTCTTCTGATCTGTTTTCTGGTCCTTGATTATTCTATTCATATTTTATCTAGAGTATTTCATTACAAGTCTATATTATATGTTTAGCTACTTTTATGTTTTATGGTGATAGGACACTCAAATAAGAGATTTTTAATCTCAGCGAGGCCCTTTCCAGGTTAAATAAAGTTATCTTAACATGGCAGTCACACTCAGTTAAGAAGTGAGAAAATGCTCAATCAAAACGACTCAACCTGTATGTTTTAAC
This sequence comes from Maccullochella peelii, assembly GCA_002120245.1. Classification (NCBI taxonomy): domain Eukaryota; kingdom Metazoa; phylum Chordata; class Actinopteri; order Centrarchiformes; family Percichthyidae; genus Maccullochella; species Maccullochella peelii. The sequence continues at coordinate 2,355 of LKNJ01005444.1, forward strand.
ATTAAAATGCCCAAGCTAGTGAGAGTTAAGTGATTTAACACCCAGTAACGAAAAGGGCTGATTTTTCAAGGCAAACGTTTTGCTAACGTTTGTTTTAACTGCATTTAAATGTCAATGCCTGCTTCTCATTAAAATATAGCTAAGTTAGCGTTAACTAACGTTAGTAAATCAGCACGCTATCTTAATCCCACTGAAACAACGGTTAACGCTAGCTAACGTTACGCTAACTTACCAAGACGTGTAAAAAACGGACTTTTCGCTAACGCTACACATATATTAGGCTACATTTATCCCAGTTTTACAGTCTGGACATTGACCCGCAACTCGTTTTTATCGGTGCTTACTAGGAAGTGTATACTGTGTAAGTTAGCTTAGTTTCAGAGGTTTGTGTTCTCTAATTCTTTACCTGCGCACATTCTTCGGATAAAATGACAAGTCGAGGCTTTGCAGCCATTTCACGACTTCTCTTGGCAGTCCTGTCTTTTTGGGAGAGTGTGCATAAGACATGCTGTTCTGAGCCTGATGAAATCTGGAAACCAACCAGCATTCACACCAATAATGTTTTAACTGTCAGTCCATGAAATCATGCCAAGGCTTAATTAACTCGACCAGTTTCTTCTAAGATAAGTATCTACAGCGTGCATTTGACACACTGGACTTTTTTTTGTTTATATTTCCATGGCAACAACACGACACACTTCTTTAACTTGTGGCAGCACACAGACAGCGATGGCGGTTTACTGCCCCTCTGTGGCTGTAACAATAATACAACATTTTTACGGAGGAATTCCAATAAATACATTTTTACCTGTATTCAATATTAAATAGAAAAATAAGACATGAAATACATAATTTTTTCAATACGGACCATATACAGTCTATGATACAGACGGATACACACATGTAATATAACCATGAAATAATTCAATAGAAGTTAAAACTCAGCTGAGTATTATGAAATAATATTTAATACTGATACTTTTTGCTATTATTTTGTTCATAATGCTTTAGGAGCTTTACAGTATTAGCTATTGTCTCAGCATTAGAAACAAACACTCACTGCTCCACCCACTCATATTTTCCATTTGGGTCTTTCCAATGAAGTCAGCCTTGTCCAGTTGTCAGTACTCAGTAATCCAAGCTTAATCTTGTCAACTATTTTTGTTTTCAAAATCTTTGAATGAATAACTCTCCCATTGCACCGGTTAGTTAAACATCATTAATTACCAACACAGCCTGTATTTTTACAAAGACAACATATTTTGGAATGCACCAGGTTTCAAAACAGTTTTAATCATCTAGTAGTGTGCAATGCATTATATATCAAATGCAAAACTATGAATACTCATTCACATTCATTCATTGTGCATTTATATGACATTATAGTCTTATGTAAAGTTTTCAAATTGCATCACTCTGGTAGCTGTTTCAACTATTAAGGCATCTTCTAAATATGGCAAACCTGAATTGCAAGTAATACCTTTTTTTTTTTTTTTTTTTTGACCAGGGAAGCCTGCAAGCTCTATTAGAAACCCCCTGCTTTACATTCATTTGAGTCCACAATCACATATGGGATGCAGGCCAACTCAACACAGTGTGCTCTGTGGCTAATTTCAATTAATTGCTCTGACTGCATTGACAGTAGGAAGACTCATGGAGTTGATGTTCTTTTTGTGTCAAGGCCTGTTCTCTGTAAGTCCCATTTAGGCAGACAGTTTGGTTGTTCTGTCTGTCATTGGTACTGCAGGTAGTTCCTGAGCCTGTTGGGCAGGGGAAGGTGGGAAAGAAGGTGGAGTCGGTCACGGCCGACGCAGTTCCTGATGCACTGACGACACGCCTGACTGAGCAGTCGTGGTGTAGCTATAAAAGGAGACAATGAAACATTATATAAGCTGGTCCTGATGCATGGATTACTTCCCAAAGAAAACCATTGACTTAGGTTGGACAGCATTTTCGGAACTGTCATGCTATAAGCTCGGATAAAAGCGCACCTTTTTATATCTGTTGATGGAGATGTTCAAGCATAGACATAAATATAACAGGTTAGACAAAAAAGATGAAAACATATGTCTATAGTTGCTTACAAAAACAAATTACAGGTGTTCTTGTACCTTCATAGAGCAGTAGGAAGCCCTCTGTTAGACTGCTGGGTGGAGCCACATCTACTGGCCTCTGAAACTCTGTGTTCCGGGCATTAATGTCTGCACCAAAGTCCAGCAGCAGCTTCACTACGGCTGTGCAGTCTTTTTCTGCAGCTGCATGTAAGGGTGAATCCAGGGATTTGCCTTTCTGTACATTTGCACCTGTATGCAGGACAACTTGATTATCCATTCTAGAGTCTAGTCAGATGAACGTCAACGTCAGATACTACCAATGTTAAATATCATCAGTATAATGTTGTTCATTTTAATCCAGGAGTTACTGTGTGACTGTATTTTCTAATAAAAAAAATGATGTACTTGCCTTCCCTCAACTGCCCTTGTCTACCTAACAATTTCCTTAATTTCCCAGAAATGACTTTCAACAGCCCTGAGAGAATGGACGTTGGACGTGACCTTGTTACTTTTAATCAAAGCAGCAAGCAATGTGGGCATACAAATAAGTTGAAAATCAGCTGTAGGCTACACGTGACTGCTTACTCAAATTGCAACATGTTGTGTGTCTGCATTAGTGAGGCCAGTATCAGTAAAAAAAAAATATATTTTTGCTTCCTGTGATTGAATTGTCCTCCAATCACAGACTAACACCTACTGCCTTGATTGATTACTGACAAAAAAATAAAGCTGTTTTATTGCTGCTGTGCTGGAAATGCCTGTCATGTCATCTGCAATTAGGAACCTCATCAGGAATAATGAAAGTACACCAACATAAGGCCAAACAAAGTTTTGTTAAAGAACTGCTCACCTCAAATCATTTTATTACTCTTTGTTTTAGTGTAGAGTTTTTGCATGTCAGGGTCTAAATGCTTTTTAAGAGGCTTTTAAAATCCACCGTGCATGCATATGTGTTTGTATATTTATTTCCTTGTCTGTGCACAATAAAGGTGCTTGTGTATCTGTGTGTGTATGTTCATGCAGTACGTGTGCCTGTCTGTATAGAGATGTAAAGATCCACACTGTGCTGCGAGCTGACCTTCCCTCAGGAGTTTCCTGGCACACTCCAGCTCTTGGCAGACGCAGGCTGTATAGAGCGCTGTGCCCAGGTGAGGAATGTCCATGTCCACATCTGCCCCCCAAGTCACCAGAGCCTCCACACAACCATAATGACCTGCAAGTAATGGAGCATGAAGACAGTAATCAGTAAGTGACAGTGCGAGATAATTCTCCAAGCTGTCTGCCCGGGTCATGTTGGGATGTATTTTTAAAGCAGTTTTTCACAGTGCAAGTTTGTTAGAAAGTGCTTTATAGCACAGCCAAGGACACAAATACAGGTTGAAAGACAGGATCTAATGTAAGCTGTAATTAGTAAAGTTGATGTATATTGGTTCATGTTACATTAAATAACATATAAAGTGGTACATATTTAATATCGGTAGCAAACAGTAAAGGAAACTGCCTGATATGCATTTTGTCATATATGTAGAACATTATATACCTTTGCTCGTAGCTTCATGGATTGGTGAGGGATGGTATGCAAGGCTCTGGGGTTTTGCTCCATTTTCCAAAAGAATTTCAGCACATGCCACACTGCCCACTGTACAGGCGTTGAACAGAGGCGTGACTCCATCAATTGTAGAAGCATTGACCTGTAAACACATTTTTTTAAAGTGTTATTTTTAGGCCTTGTTTAACCATGCAAGTTGACTAATAGCAGCAGCCTGGGGGAACAGTTGAAAGGGGAACAACAACTTAATAGCTCTACAGTGACTGTAGAAGAAGAGCAGTGCATTGCTCATTTGTTATCCCTACCCAGCTTTTCCAAGCCATGGAAATGACATTTGACCTGCGCAGCATAGCAACATTAAAGGCCAATACATGACTTACATTTGCTCCTGCATCAATGAGAGCTCTGGCACAAGCAACGTGGTCTCCAACACAGGCCTCATGAAGGGGTGTCACATGGTCTATAGTCAGAACATTCACACTGTGACCCTGGAAACAGAATCAAACAGCCACATCCATTTAGATGTTATAAGGGACATTTAGCAATACATGACCTTTGTCAGCCTCTATTGGTGAACACCAGGTATTGCAAGAACATCAATAAAGCTTATCGTTTATAAAATAGACCCATCCTTCTCAGTAACTGACAAACTATACTGTACAGTCACATTTGAACAAAAGAGATTAATAAGCTTGCTAGTTAAAGTGCAGAATCAAAAGGCTTCTGGTAAAGAGCTAATAAATCACCATGTACAGTACTGTAATGATATCACTTCTTTGTCATGAGCTTGTCTGAGTTAAGAACAAGGCATTGTTGGCTTTGTAGCTGAAAAGGCTTACTCTCTTGTAGCACACTCCTCAATCTCTGAGCAGCTGAAAATGCAAGTGAGAGAGGAGATTCTCCCAGTCTTTATGAGTCTTTGGCATTGATCAGCAATTTTGTCGACCCCCTCAGATACTTTATATAATGGTTATGTATATTATGTATATTATGTTTTATTCATTTACTTCAAAAACATGTTTTGGTGCTGTATTGTCTAAGATGGTGAGTCATGGTCTTTTAAGCTTACACAGACATGTCAGCTTTTCACCTGACATTTACTTAAAAAACAAGATTTATTATTAATGGCCAGATGTTGACTGTTTACAGTTTATGTTGCAAACATTTAGCCAACCTGCTTGCCTATTGCAGATTGACACATTTATTAGATAATAACAGGTAATCCCAGATAACCCTAGTGACTCCTTATTTTCATCCTAACCTGTTTTTCTTTAACATCTACACCGGGAGTCTACAAAGGCACGGAATTGCACAAGGGACAGACCCCATCTGCACAGATGAGGAGATGCACATAACTCTCCCAGGGGATTGTATTCTCTTCTCTTCACCTGTAAAATGAGGGTCCTCAGAGCCAGGAGGCGGCCCTGGCTCGCAGCATCATGTAGAGGTGAGCGGTCCGCCCAGGATCCTGCAGAGAGAATAAAAATTCAGTGCTTACTTCCATTTCCATTTATTATTATTATGCCAATGCTCTTATCCAGAGCTATTTACAAATTGTGAGTTACTAACCGTACAAGAGGACGTTTAGTCATCATGTCTTATAATATTGTAATTTCTTTATTGTTTAACCGATTACAGCTGCTTAATGAAATCCCAACCACAAACCTGAAATGATCAATTCTCCATCTCCTTTCTGTGTTTATCAAAGTCACATTTTAACCTTTCGGGGTCATGTTTTACCCTTCATCTTCCAAGAGTTAATGCGTGGGGAAGCATATTATTATGTGGCTAACAGTGCTTGAGAAGTCCTTATGCAGTCAACTCGGCACATTCACACTCCATTCACATGACAAATTAATATCAACTTGAGAAATTGGCTGTGGCCGTTTTGATGTAATTTTGCCTAGAAATGTCTCATTGAGCACACCTGAGTCAATGTCCAGAATAACAGCTGATGCATTCCACACGTTATCATCATCATTCTCAACTTCCTCCATTTTAATGATAATTTATAGATAATAATCAACCTAATGTTTCCTTTTATTCATGCAGCCTATTTTCCTTGACTGACATTCATTTGAAATACGGATATAAAAGACCCAGCTACAGACATCAAACAGATTTTTTAGAACAAGGAAGACCATATCTACAGGACTGTGACTAATACTCTAAGCTTGGCTAATTAGTATTCCATGGAGTAGGTCCACTTTAAATGAAATATCCCCTTGAATGATAGATACAGATTATGTTGTCGTCGTGTCTCTCTGCCCCCAGAATGTGCCTTCGAACCGCCTGTCCCTGAGAATGTGAGTGTTGTTTTGGTTGCTGTCTGAGTGTGAAAGGGTGCACTGCATAGCTGGGAATGGAAACTAGGACAGAATGGGGGCAGGGGAAGGGGGGGATATCATAACTGTTCTATTAATACATTAGAGAAAAATACCTGCTGCCAGCCTACAGTGTCTTCATTTAATATTGCAGTTCAGGATTTATAAGTAGCTAATGAAAGAAAAGTATAATTTATTTGTACAGTATGTATTAATGTGAATAAAATGAATTGCTCTTATATTTGGATTAGATTAGCAATGCAGTATTTATAGCTCATTTGTAAACACGGAAATTGTGAGTGTGTGTGAGCGGGGAGTACTTGGACTTGATTTTAAAGGAAACAATATTCATATTTTGACTTTATACACCTGAGGTCAAACATGTTGCTTGGTTTATAGTGTAAACACAGTTGTATTGTGGTTACATTGTACACCAAATTTGGCTTTAACACACAAATATATATCCTTAAAATTATCCAGTGTGTGGAACAAAGAAACCATCTTAAGAAAAACAACTCTTTGAGGCTTTTTATGTTTTTCTCAGAGTACTCACTGTGTTGTTGACCATAATCATAGAACTCGGCTGATATCCTGGCAGCCTCTTTACGGTTCCCACGGACAACATAGAAGTATGCCAGCAAGTTGAGAGATATCTTAACAAAGAGTTTAAAGCAGAACAGTGCCAAGATGCTGAGGTAAACATTGGACAACTGGGTCGCGAAGGGCTTGTTGGGGAGTTCCTCTGTTGGGTCTGACATTTCCTCCGGCACGTTGCAGAGGGGCTCTGATTATAATGAAGGCAGGATCAGATGCAACTCCAAAAAGCACAAGAGTAGCCTACTTTTTCTTCCAGTGTACTGACTGGTTGGCTGCTCCTGACAAAGTACAGGCTGGAAAAAAATGCTCTGCAGCTGCTGCTGTGCCTGAGAAGCAACTACTGCACTGTTGGCATACAATGTGTGTGTGTGTGTGTGTGTGTGTATTCACAAGTTCTACAACTTACATTTTACTGCAAATGTGACAAAATGCTTTTTTTGCATACATTTTAACTGATATTATTTCATTCTGGATAAGTGAGATAAAAAAAAACACATTTTAAAAGTGAATATTTGCATTAGTTTCAAATCATGATAGTGTTTAATTCTGGATGAATGAGATTTAAAAGTTAATTTTTGCATGAATTTTAACTCAGGATAGTAGGCTATTTAATTCTAGATAAATGCGATATAAAAATAAATAAAATCAACAAACTAAAAATGTAAAATCCGGATTTATATTATATAATCAATGTAATGTTTATGAAAACTGTACAGAAATATGGCTCTGGTCAGACATAAATGCTTATGTAATGCTCTTTTTCAGTATAACGTTGTGAGCCATTTACAAATCTCTAATTGATTTTCAATTATTACTTTAATTTTTAATCTTTTAATTAAGTCATTTGTGTATTTATTTTTAATAACACTTGTGAAATGGTACTTTACTTTCTGTTTCCAAGGAAGAGCCTCTTGATTTCTGCGCATGCGCTGTAGATTACGCCTCACCTTTTCCGCGAACATCGCTTTTGTATTTGCTTCCCCTTATTAATGTTTTTAACCGACGTTTCTTCGTCAAATGAGGGCCGGCCATTCGTATTTTGTTGTTATAGCAACCGTTTACACACTCGTTTGTCCTCTCTGTTGTCAAAATGTGAGCTCGGATGAGACCCGCACTAAGTTGAATAGCTCTGCAGTTGATTTCGACTCCTTCAGAGAGCAGTTTCACCGCATGTATGAAGTCAACAGCGAGGAGTTTAACCGTCGTCATCATTATTTCCAGGTAGGAAATAAGAGAGAGGGAGACAGAGGGACATGTAGAAAAAACTCACTTTTACACGTCTAAAAATGGGAAATTACACATATTGCATGTTATTTGTAGATGAATATGCAATTATATCAGATGACGGTGGAAGAAGCACTGAGACTAAGTAAAAGTAGGCTAGTAATACCAAAATGTAACAATAAGTTACTCCATTACTAGTTAAGGTCTTCACAGGTACATTTAAGCTAGGTGTAGTGTAAGCAAAATGTAGCCTACAAGTGATACAACGTAACACGGAAAAGAGAAATAACACAATCTTATTACAAATGGAATTTATAAGCAATAAAAACATTAAGGGGTATTTACTGTTAAAACTTTGTCTGGTACGACCAGTATCTTATGGTGGCTAGTGTAAGCTAATGTTAGCAAACTTTAAGTAAATATTGCTGTATAACAGGGATTACTTAGTCATTTAACTGACTTTATGACTCTGCTACTGTAACACTAGCATTTACCATTATCCCATAATTGACAAATGTGTTCATTGTTCTTCAAAAGTTACATACCTAATTGTATTAAAAGTAAAAGTTTGAGTATTTTAAATTAACCTCTTTCATTGTGCTGTATTAGTACACAGTCAGTTGCCAGTTTATTAGGTACAGCTAGGTAAACCTAGAGCAGTGTAATGCACCATTGTATTGAGTTATATATACATCAAATACTAAGATGTAGATAACTCGTGGGTTGTATGGGTTCAGAGTCATTCATGTTGTGTCTCAGTATTATTTTATTTTATGCAATAATTTTTATTTAAACAACTCACGTTGTTGACTTGAGTTTCCTACATTTTGCTGCTCCTTCAGTTGACTTTACCATACCTAATGTGTCATGTGTGTTATTGCAGAATTCTACAAAGCGGCATGCATACCTGAACTCATTCTCCACAGCACCACAGTCTGCCAAGTACGGCATCAACCAGTTCTCTGACCTCTCACGGAAGGAGTTCAGAGGTAGGCTGAAGTTTTGCCACATTTGTCACATAGACGCATGCACATGGTATCTTTGTTTATATCAGCTTCATCAGGTGAAATGTATTATCTCATTTTGGAAAAACTTACTGAGCATCCTACCCCCTGGGTGGCTGGGCTGAATCTGCAAAGTCATTGTTTACATGCATCTTTGTATGCAGGCATGACTTTGAACTGTATCTATTATCCACAGATCTCTACCTGCGAGCAAGCAGTAACAGAGCTCCTCTCTTCTCTGGACTGAAGACGGAGGGGTTCCCAGCCAAATTTGACTGGAGGGACAAAGCAGTGGTGGCACCGGTCCAAAACCAACAAGCAGTAAGGTTTACACAGATCGATGATAAATATACTGTATAGGTAGGAACTTACTGAAAGTACAGAGACACAGTTGGGTTTCGTTCAAACAAATTAATGTCCATTTTTTCTCAAATTATTTTATCATTAACTAATAAAGCGATCAGATGATGTCGTAATAAACAACCAAAATATGTATAAGGGTGCCCAAAATGGGCACAAGTCCTCAGAAATTCTACAGATGATGGTGATGTTGGTCCTTGACAGGTGTTTTCCTTGCTTTTCAGTTCTTACTAGATATAAAGTTTATGATGTCCAGTGAGAAATATTTAAGTCTCAGCTGTATGGATGAATATCAGTTTATTTAAGATCCCCTCCCTTCAGGCAAGTTTTGAAGAAATATAAAAATACTCTGCTTGGAATAATAATTTGTGCCTGATATGGTTTTTTCCCTCCCAAAATCAATTACCTAGTTAAAAATGTTTAAAATTCTTAAAACTCATCTCAGCTTTATTTATATAGCACCTTTCATACAAACATGCTGCCCAAAGTGCTTCACAGAGCAAGGATAAAACGGCACAGACACAAAAAATAACTGTCCACATCACACAGTCTGATTGGCTTCTGAACCTGTTGTGATATCACAAAATCATGATCGGACTTGCACATCTCAAACATATTTACGGTGAGCACAAAGAAACTTTCCCCTTCAGCAGATGAATTTGAAAAACAGCCTTCCAGTATCAACGTCAGCACATGTATCATTCTGCACAGTGAAGGTCAAACATCTGAGTGAAGTAGCAATAAGCAAACCACATGTTGGAGTGGAGAGGGGCTTTAAAAAGTAGGTGGAAAATGATAAACTAAGCCATTAAGTGTGACCTTTGCTAAGAGAACAGAGTGAACCTGGGGACACAGACCGGGAGAGGGTTAGTGAGATGGAGCTGTTGCCTGTCCTCGCTGAAGGTTCACTTTCTGCTCATTCTGTCCTTTATCTCTTTAGCCAGTCATTTTGCCGTGAGGGATAATGTTTTTTACTGTAAAACTGTTGTCCTGAGGGAGAGAGACAGACCATGCAGGTTAAAGCCAACATGATGGCATATGTTTTACTCTCTTGAATTCAGGTAAGGCTTACCACTCCAGCGAGAGTCTGTGCATGATCAAACTCGCTTACCACTCTGCTCTGCTGCAGTTTTTCTGCGTCAGATTTCTTTTTCTCTGGCTGTGTCTGTGGGCCTGCCTGAGTTTCCACAGCAGATAGATGGATAGACAGAAAATAAAATGCAGCACCATGCACAAAGACATAAAATATCAAGCCACTCACATCTCATAAATTCTCCTTGATCCAGTTTTCCCTTATCTTGATTCCACTTTTGCGATTGAAGCGCATTTCATCGCTTTAAAGGAGAGAGGGCAGCAGATGGTCCTAATATTTTGTATACTAGGCAAATACTTATCTCCAGTTCAAGCAATAATGACTGCTTTTGGTTTCAGTATTGATTCATCACAGTTTTCATCACAGTTGTGGGAATTTATGCTGAGCAAGTGAACTGAGCATAGTCTGATGCTGTTTGGAGAATGAGATTGCCTGTGCAAATGTTGAATGTGGGAAAAAAAGCCTCACATAATGAAATACTGTATGTTTTGACTAGTTGACTAGTTTCAGGAAAGCAGTGTAATCTATATCAGATATGAAGTACAAGAGCAACTTTTTCTATCAAAATATTTCAGATGAGCCTTTGAGCTCAATACATAAGCTGAAGCAGAAATTCAGATTTTCCACAAGACACAGTTTACCTGAGGTGTTTCTGTCAGTAGATGGCAGCAGAAAACAATTAGTCACAGTTTACTCTGGATGAATCATTTCATTTTCATCCTTTCCTTTGTAGTTTTGTGTTTCCTGATTACTGTTTTACCTCTGCAGTGTGGGAGTTGTTGGGCATTTAGTGTGGTTGGTGCCATGCAGTCCGTCCATGCTATTGGTGGCTCGCAGCTGGCACAACTCAGCGTGCAGCAGGTTCTGGACTGCTCCTTCCAAAACGAAGGCTGCAATGGAGGCTCCCCGTTCAGGGCTCTGAATTGGTTAAAGCAAGTATGTTGATATTTTTTACATAATTTCAGGCCTTTAACATATGCTTCCAAAATGGTTTACAGTGAGGACAAAGGTAGAATAAACCTTAACTCCCAATACTTCACATGCAGATCTACTGAATATTTTTGTGTCCCTAAAATGACAGCGGACACCTGTATAAAGATAGATCCATGCTGTTTTAAATTGTAACTTTTTAAAAATGAGGTAATATTTTTGTGTATTTTAATTAGAGAGATATGCAGTGGCAGTAAGCAAAATAATATTGCTGTCTATAGTCAAGCATAAATTAGGAAACTGCCTCTGCCAGGATCTTTCATAAACAAGATGAATGGATAGTTTGTATTCAGAGGACACACTTACTGAGATAAACTATTTTCTTTCTAGACTGGAGTGAAATTAGTGCCTCAGTCCGAGTATCCCTACAAGGCTAAGACAGGAATCTGCCATTTTTTCTCTCAGTCACAAGGTGGTGTTGCTGTGAAGAACTTTACTGCACATGACTTCAGGTAAAATACACGTTTTTGCAAGTCTATAAGCAATAAAGGGTAAAAAATTAACAATGCTAATTTTGGTGGTTTTCAGAAAGTACCAAGGACAGAGGAGAGGGGAGGGGAGGGCAACTGGTCCTGTGCAATGACAGACCACAGTGTTTGCTGTGTCAACACAGACTGGATTGCTCAGTAGCACAGAGGTTCTTTACTCTGGGCCAAAATGACAGGGCCACAGTTACCTTGAGTTAAAGTGAATCAGATCTTCTTTATTTAATATTGAACAGCATCATGACTCACACTCATGCATATGTAATACCTGTTATTTTTGTTGTATTGCTATCATAGCTAGGATCAGGGTCCTCTGTTGAGAGTTGAAGTTTGAAGAAGAGTTTCAAAGACTATTACATTTGCCAACCTAATATACATTTTCTTCTTCTCCTTTTTTGTACATTTCCTTTCCTGATGTACAACTTGTATTGGATAGAGCTTTTTATTTATACAATTTGGCAATATAATTATATGTTTGTTAATGATTCTTAAACAGAACCTAAAAATAAAACAAAGTAAAGACGCAATCATTTTCAAACCTAGTAAATGTAAGTACTACTAAAAGACCTCTTTATCTCAACATATTTGCCTTTTGACCTCCCCCCGTTGTCAGAAAGGTCAGAGTGCTGGATCGTTGAGTACATGAAGCTGCTGGAATTGGGCACTTCTTAACCTTCTGATTAGGGGGCTCATAAGCCAGATCTTTACTGCTGCACAACAAAAGGAAAAAAAGCATCAAAGTTTCAACATGACAAGACCTCACCTCACTATGAATGGGGTGTAAAATGGCTTTATTCAATATAGTTTTGGCACAGACCTAGGCTCCCATATGTCATGAGCCTGGCAGAGGAGGGCATCACAGCTATCCCCAGTGTGGAATCATCTGGTGGAAGGACAAGATGAGGTTGCAGAGAGGGTGCCTGCATATGTGCAACAGAGAGAATGTGGAAAATACCAGTTTTAAAGTGCAGTAGTTGTTCAGAAACTGGTTGGGTGAATGAGATGGGGAGGAAAGTGGAGAGAGGTGAGACGCTGATCCAGAGAAAATGGTGCAAAAATAGGTCCAGTGAATTGTTGAATTTCAGTAATAACATGCATAGAGAAGAGTGTATGCTGATATATTTCACAAGCCCCTGACTTAATAGTTTAGTTTACATGATAATGCCACAAAAGCAGTGTAATCACAAAGCCAGTCTTGCTGCCTCAACAGTTCATTTTTCTGTTACTTTTCAGTGGTCAAGAGGAGGCCATGATGGGTCAGCTGGTTGAGCGTGGTCCCTTGGCTGCTATCGTGGATGCTGTCAGCTGGCAGGATTACCTGGGTGGAATCATCCAGCACCACTGCTCCAGCCAATGGTCTAACCATGCTGTCTTGGTTGTTGGATACAACACTGCTGGTACATGCTGTCACGAAACTGGCTTGAGAATTAATCATAATTCAAGAAAAAAAGCAGGGACTTTATATTTTACTTGAGTTAACACTTACCTTTTTTAGGTCAAGAAAGTTTTGCCACCCTAGAACCTTAGAAAGTAATTTAAAGCTGCACTAGGCAAGCTTTTTAGGTAAAAATATCCCAGTTTTAATTACACTCCCACTGCCTCTAAAACAAAAGGAAATATTTTAAAAAGCTGTTAAGCTAATTATTGAGTCCCACAATTCTAATTATATTGTTATTATTATTATTGTGATTATTATTATAGCAAGTGAAATGTCTGTCGTTTCTAGTGAAAATGAAGGTGTCTTCATATTGTAATTTTCTCAATATTGTAGTGACATGCCTTACTCAGTCTTGTTAGAAGATATCAGCACTCATTTCTAGAAAATCCTCGAAAGAAGTAGAACTGTATTGGAAATATGTCATTATCTCACGCCACTGGTGAAATATTTATGTTCTGTTTCACTTTTAAGAAAATGAAGAATTGAAAGCAGAATATGAAACTTACTTAAAAATTTTGGCAGATTTACAGTATGTAGATTAGACATTATTTTACCATTTGCCTTCTTTGTCCTGTTGGCCCTATTTGGTACACGTTGATCAGTGAGTAGCACGGTTGGCCTTTTGTGTTCACTTCTAAATGTCATGTTACAAGATTTCAAAGCATAGAAGTTCTGAGTATTCAGTTACCTCTTGAAGCTTTGTGTCTCAGGTTTAACGCACAAAAACAGTGTGAAAGGATGTTTTAAAGTTTGTGAAAGATACAAGATGTTATTTTTACAGCAAGTATGTTGTCAATGTTATCACCGCTTCCTCACTGTTTATTTCTTGACATAGTTCAGACACACACACACAGGTATTTTATATTTCTTGCCATTAATAATTTCTCACAAACTTTTTTTGGGGCTATTACACAACGATATGAGTGATTATGTAACAGTCTAAAGTGGTTGCAGCTGCAGTACACACACACACACACACACACACACACCCCTAGTGCTCCTTTACCCTCTAAATAATTAAATCATGAAATACATGTTGTCTGTTGTAGGGGATATTCCATACTGGATTGTGCAGAACTCCTGGGGAACCACATGGGGAAATGAAGGTTATGTTTATATCAAAATCGGTGGGAACGTTTGTGGTAATTATCTCGTCATTTTCTGTTTATATCTCCTTTTAGTTTAGTGCCTGTATGTTGCTGTGCCCACTATCCTCAGGGATTAATACAACATCCTTCCTATTTTTCTCTTCCCAGGTATTGCAGATTCTGTTGCAGCGGTTTTTCTTTGACGAGATTGTGTGTAATTTTTGTCTCTTTTATTGTTTGTATGAGTGACTGTGTGTGTGTTCGCTGCTGCTGACATTCAAATCATGTTTGCCTTCAAACGTCACTTTCAGTTACATTTTTTTTATTGAAATGTCACCATGTTGCATAACTAAAACACAATAAATCACTTTATATGCTGATAAATGTTGTATCATATCTGAGCGCACAACACTGCAAAACTGTAATAAGTACAAAAATGTATCCTATTAAATACATAAGGTAGATGCATAGTACAGGTGATATGGCTCATAACTTTATACACAGATAACAATCACTGTATAAATACATAAAATTAATTTAACACCATACAGAATACTATACAAAACAATATTACACATTAACATTATGTACAAATTTTGTGGTTCATATTTTATAATTTCCCATTTATGCTGTGCAAATTGTTCTATTTTAGTGGTTGACATTGGTTGTTTATACAGAGGTTTGTCATTTTATGTAGTCCTCCTCCCACCTAAGCCACATCCCAATAGTCTGAAATGGCTCCTTCTCTAACACCTTCCCCCGTGCTGACATGAAAAATCCATCATCGCCACCAGTTTGATCACAGCTCTCACCGATCCATTTGCTTTCAGGTCAGTCACAGTGAATTTACATAATTTTATTGAGAAAACATCTAAGCAAATCTTATCAAGGAGCCATCTGTTATACTTTGTGACCAGTCAGGATTATAGATTAGAGTAAAATAGTTCAATTTGGCCATTTGATTTATTCAGGGTCAGACACTGCATTGCAAGTTTTTGGGGTGAATGTACCTCGGTGCTGCAGCCTCATTTGTAACTAATGAACTAGTCATTTGCTGTCCTGTTCTTTGTTAACATAATTGGAGGATATTTGGAATGCTTTTAGTGTCACGATGAGATGAAAAAGATTTTTCACCTTGCTTGACATTAACATTAAAATGAACACATTTAGTTACTTTTCTGTATTTACATGTCACAATCCCAATACTTCCTAGAAAAGTAGATATTCTAAAAGTCCCAACCAATAATACATCGATATTTTGATGGTTTACATTGTCAACCACGTATATATATTTCTGATGTCATGCATACCTGAGCTCACAAGACTGAAACATTGTGTGTCTTCTCAACAAAATGCATGTTCTGATGACCACCTATTCACCTACCCACCTATAACTCAAACTTTTCAGCTGTGCAGAGGAGCTCCTGTTGTAAGGTCAGTTACAGTAAAAACAAGGAAGCCAGGACAGGCGATTGAGGTGGCCCCTAGTCTGAGTCTTCACTGCTGCAATAGGAGCTGTCACAGCATTCGGCCATGTAGAGGAACGTATGAATGTTGGGATTTAGCTTGGGCACCCAGTGGCGAGGCACCAAGAACGTTGCCAGGTTGAACAGATCCACAAACACTTTGTAGCGGTCGCTAAAGGGAAAGAAAATCATGTATTAAATATTTAACTCATGTACTCTTACAATATAATTGGGCATCTGTTACAAATTGTACTTTCTGAAGGACAAGGGCTAGCTTAAACTCCTGCTAAAATTGAATGGATACTGAATAAAGAACCTGTGTTAAAATAGTTTGTGCATGTCAGAAGGAAGTGATCATATGACAGGTTAATTTAGATAAGCACAGAGTAGCAGTGCTCTGTCCTTATCTAAATTAACTCTGAAGTGTTAAAGATAGTTGCAGTGTAAAGTGTTTAATCAGTAGGATAATGTTTATAGCGTACAATACCTGACAGTAGATCTCAGGTAGTGGTAGCCAGATGAGCCCCCTGTGCCAGCTTTGCTGCCAATCATACGATGCACCATGCATACATGGTTGTCTGAAACAGAAAGCAGAAATATCCCTTGTGATATCAGCATTGTTTTGGCTCTGCATGTTTCATTTCAGCTATAAATTGTTTAGACATAGGTGAGTAAAAAAATTATTTAATGGGAATAGGTTGTTGGATTGATTAGCAGGCATAGAGGATGTTATAAGATTGTTCTGCCTGAACTAACTTTTAGCTTTCTAAACTCCTGTGTGTCCAGCTCTGCCCTTCGGCAGAATATTAAAGCATTGTTTTCTAGCAGAAATGTACTCCAACACATTTTTATGTTCTTGTTCACTGGTCAGCATATGCAGCAGCTGACATGGATGCTACAGTACTTACATCTCCATTTTGTCATGAGGGTGTCAATATCCATGAGGGATATGAGCAGCTGGAAAGGAACCTGGAACCTCGGCTCTTCCCTAAAAGGTAAAAGCAGATTTTAGTATTTGAGGATATCTTGCACAGATGATCCAGTGGTGTATGAAAACGTGTATGGGTGGTGTTCATAACACCTCCTCACTAGCCACAATGCAGTTAACATTTTTTACCCAGCAGTTTCACATTATTACCATCTAGTGTCACATGTTGCGTCCTTAACCACACAGGTTTTAATAGCCTGGTTACCACGCCTTTTGGTAAAATTGACAAAGAATCTCAGATGAGTGTACAACTTCTGTAGTTATCACATGACCTGGATGGCTGGTCATGTGATACCTACAGAATCTGAAGCAAACATAACACAAATGCACTGTGTCAGCAGAGATTCACTAGGCAATTAAAGGTGAAAGAATGCAGCAAAAACCACTTACCTGTAGAAGTAGATCATCAGGGCACCTTGAAGAGCCTTGTAAGACAGCCGCCTCTCACCTTGTTAGCAAAATTGAAAATATTTTACTTAGTAGTAAAACTATTTGTCTATATGTGGTTTTGTGAGCAAGAGCCTAGATGTTAAAGTTCATAAAGTAAAACAAAGCATTGATGAGCAATGTTGAGTGAAATCTACACCCCAAACACAAATATGTGAAGCCTTGACAAACACTGGATTATGACATTTGATTAATCAGCCGGATATTCCAATTTATAGAAAGCACTAACCTTTGCTAAGGAGATGGTCGTGACGCTTTTCATCAAACAGAGAAGTGAACAGCTCTTTCTGTTTGACCAGCTCAGCCATCAGTTCCTCCTTCTCCTCAGAATCTGGCATTTTCTTTTCAAAAAATAAAAAAAATAAAGAAATAAAGAAAAAAAAAAAGTACCCGTAAATAAAAATACAGTCACTGTCAATCATCTGTGCACTCCAGGGGGAGCAAAGAAAGTTTGTTCTGAAAGCTGGAGTCACCTCTTACCTCAATTTTTTCCTTCTCCTGATTCAACCCATCAAATATATTGATTTCCAGCCTTGCCCAGAAATTGAATCCATCCACCTCCAAGCCAGGAGTTCTCTCCAGCCATTTCTGAGAAGAACAGCCCATGGTTTTATCACATTTATACCCTGTTCAGTCACAGATGGGATTATCCAGAGCAAGACACAGCAAACACAATGTTGGGGAAAAAAAATAAATAAATAGAAACAGCGCTATACAGTAGAATAAACTGATGCCTGCTTTAATTAACTCTTGAATAAGTTTAAAAATCGATGATCATGTGCAGGGGTTTGGTGGTTGTAAGACGTACCTCGACTAGTTTTAAGAGTGTTGGCTCCTGCTCAGTGGCGAGCAACATCTCACTGTCATGCCCCTTGAAATTGTCTCTGTAATGTAGTTTATTGTATGGAACCCTCTGGTTGTCCAGGACCCCGATTTTGTTCTCCAAGAGCCGAAACTGAAGGCTTTGAAATCCAGAGGCTGGAGACAAGTATTCCCTACACATAGACACACACACACACACACACGTAAGCATACATGCACACAGCACCCTATGATGGAGGAGTATATCTTATTAATTTTTTAGAGCTGAAGTAGAGAGGGCCAGAATTTATTTATAAGCTTACCTAAAGTCAAAAAAGTCCAAGGCTGTCATTGTTTCCAAAACCGCAAACTGGTCGACCAACAGTCTGAAGATCATTACAATCCTGTGGATGCGAGTATTGACTTTAAGCATATTGCGTTCGTCTCTGACCTGGAGGAATAGTAAAATATTAAGGAAATAATTACTAATCTTAGTAAAGCCTCTAAGTAGACAGGAAAACACAATCTAATTACTGAAATAATTAGTTTTAGATTTTTTGCATCATTATTTCATCAACCTAATGTGTGTCTCTTCCAGGGGAAAAAAGTCATAAATTACAACTGTTGCTCTAATTTTAACTCGGAACATTAGCCAGAGTGATGCACAAAATGCCTTATTTTTCCCTGACTGAAATCCAAAGCCAGATTGACTGAATAAGACAAAAGATTCCTACTGAATACTCCTTTTAAACAGAAGCACTGTGATACCCGATTATCATAGGTTCATACCTGACTAACAGTTTTCTTGAAGATCTGAATTTAGTGGCACAAAAAGTTTTACCCTACTTCAGAATCTTATCTAAGTGAGGGTACTTAAAAACTAGAAAATATATTTTTCTGTATTTGACATAAAAACACAATCACATAAGTTTTAACTCCAGAAATGTGACTTACGTGTCCACTGATGAACATCTGTCGCACTGAGTCGAGTTCAAACAAAAT
The DNA here is from genome assembly GCA_002120245.1 of Maccullochella peelii. Classification (NCBI taxonomy): domain Eukaryota; kingdom Metazoa; phylum Chordata; class Actinopteri; order Centrarchiformes; family Percichthyidae; genus Maccullochella; species Maccullochella peelii. Next base: position 21,265 of record LKNJ01005444.1, read on the forward strand.
CTGTTTAAACCACAGCTCATAGGCTGAAATAAAATGCAAACAGTTTAAGCATCAGAAAAATGTTAGTATGGTAGTACAAGGCAAACAAGTAGGTCAGTAAGCAGTCAGGGTTAATTACACTGTAAAAAATGCCCATTTTAACAAGTTATTCACTTGTATTCAGCTTTATAAATTAAAGTAAAAAATCTGCTTCTTGGTTGAAATCAATTTACTTATGATTTTTTTTTGTATTCCAGGAGATCCATTTTTCTTACTTAGATTTTTAAAATCCTAACACAAGTGAGACTGCATAGCAAACAAGTTAAATTACCCAAAACAAAAAAAGTTAAAGACTAAATACAAGATTAAAACAACCATTTTATTTCTGTGAGACAAGTAGAACAAAGCTACAGTAGTTTTACCTTGATGGGTGACAATGAAGAGGTGCTCATCATGGATCTTATTACCCTTTACTTCACTCTGCAACACCTGGGCAGTGACTATTTTGTCAAGCTGAGAGTTGGAAAGAAAAGAAGCACTTAACTTGAAACCACACATTTGAAAACAAATCCAAATTCCAGTACTTATCTTTCTTTTAAAAACCCATATACAAAGACTGATGCATATTATAGCAGGTGTTTTCTACCTGCAGGTAGTCTCCATAGATGATTCCTCCTTTACTGGCTTTGTTAACCCCAGCCTGAGAGTCATCTTCATCGTCTTCTGTTTTGGGAGGCTTGTTTTTGAATAACCTGCAGTGCGAAGAGAGAAGGCCTTTTGTTATTTGGTGTTTTCCTATCGTCAGGATTAGTAATGGATTGTTAGAGGGCTGCATTTAGTCGAGTTTGAAAATATGAAATAATAATAGGGGGGAAAAACTCCTTGAGAGCCCTATTTTAGCTGCAGTGACAATTTGAACGTACAAATGCCTCTTCTCAAAAAACGGACATCCACTCATGACTTGTCCAAATCAGTTGCAGCAAAGGTGTATTCTTCTTCCTCGACGACTATTTACTAAAACTTTCCACACAATCCAGATTTTTAAAGATCCATCTCATCCAATCACTCATGAGGATACAGTCACCATCCGGTCCGCCTCTATTTCCCCCACTGAGCTGTTATTTACCTTGAACTGGGACCACCTTCTGGACTTTGTTTGACATACTAAAAGAACCACCACAGGACCCTTTTCAAATAATGAAATGAAAAACAACAAATATCAAACACACATTACTTTTATGCAAATAATCAAATCAACTGGAATATCAAATATATTCAACATAAGAAGGTTTTAAATACTAAATTATTGCACGTGACCTTTATACTAAGAGAAAAAAACAGTGTATTCAAGAAACTTCTCCGTGGACATTGCCATCTCGGTCACAGGTAACTTCAGTGTTTACTCTTCAGGGTTGGCTGTTTAAGTCTATGTTTTTGTCTCTTACAAATAGTGAACTTTACTGAAGAGTGAGACTGAGTCTCACTGAGGACTTGATGTCCTGGCTGGCAAACCTGTCTCTTTTTATTTTGCCATGAACGTTTCTAAACAATAAATTCAATTTTAAAAAAGAAGAATATGTGAAAAATCTATTTTGCTGAGAAAAGACAGGTAGAGCTTGTTTTCACCCTGAACCACCCAAGAGGATTGATTTCTGTTTGATTAATGCTAAAAACACATCCTTAAATTATACTGTAATGCACTTACAGAACATTTTTCAGTTAAATGGATTTATGTTATTGGTAACTATGTTGGCATTATTGTAATTTCTAACCAAGAACTCAACCAACCGCAAAAGCATAAACACTGAGTCATGAATGTAAGTATTTCTATGTATTACAGAGCTCTCCACGAATCTTTGATGCCACTGTAATGACTTTAGGTCATTGGACTCGTCTGTAAATATTTGCAATTTGGTTAATCTTTCATTTACCTCAGTGAACATCATTGGAGATGTGTGCTTCCAAGGTCATTGATATAGTGTGTTGACTATTATATATATATATATAAAATGAAAGCACTGAGCTTATGTTTGTTTGTTCCTGTGAATTTGACAAGTCAAATATACATACCTTTAGGAAGTTGTGACCATCCTAAGCTTGTTGGGAGCTGAAAATGTCATTCTTGTTAGGCCTGTATTATTGGCTGTCGTATGCAGTTCATGGGAAATATTTGTTTGTTTTCCTTCACAACTGGCTAGATTGGTTAAGAATAATCCCTCCCCACCACCTGAGCCACACCACAACACACTGTCAATCAGCAACTTGCAAATTCTTTCTGAACAACTGTTAACCCAGTTTCATCAGTGTAAGACTCTGAATCCACAATCCACACTCTCTAAATCTCTCCAAGATCATTAGCACCCTTAATTTTTCACCCACACTCTTTGTAGACTTCTCTAGTACAGCCTTTGCAACTGTCCTCAGAAGATCAGAGGGATGATAACAAGCAGATATTTCTGTATTAGGACATGGTACGAGCCTAGCAATATAAGGCTGCAGACTGAACAAGAAGAGCAGAAGCAGCCCCAAAATGCTTTGTTCTGGTTCCCATTTAGCTGGGACAAATGGGATGCTAGTGAGAGAGGGGGTGCAGTGAATGAGATGCTTGAGAAGAGATGAGAGCATCAGTGTAAATCTCTGAAGCTTTAACAGACCTGTCCATCTCACTGATAGGACGCATGTGTCATTACGCATTATCGCCAAGGTCTGAGTGAGTCACTGTAGCCTCTCTCTGCTGCCTTGTATCACCCCGCTAAGCCCCTCCCACCAAACCCATAACTTCGACCGGCTGCCGCAGGAGTCGGTTACCCTGCGAAACCTTATCCCTCGTAGCGCTCACTCTCCACGGCGTGAGCCTCTCCGAGACCACGGTCGCAACTTGTCTTCTTTAAGACTAAAACAAGTCTGAAAGTAACAGAGTCCAGAATCTCACACAAGTGCAACCAATCTTTTTAAGACGCATCTCAAGAGGTATGNATTCTGTGTTTTTTGTAATTAATTATATTGCATATCTTTGCGTGTGAAGAATATGAAAGTGCTTACACATCTAGTTTAATATGACGAAATCCCCAATAACTGTTGTCTCCGTTTCACCGTACTGTTGTCGACAGGTTTAGCGCAGCGGTAAGACCGCTCACTTTGGTGCAGGGGATGAGGGTTTCATCGGCGGTTCGATTCCCAGTCAGGGCTGTTATACTCTGTGTGCAAATTATATTGCATATCTTTGCGTGTGAAGAATATGGTCATCTTGTATTACGTCTGTGTAGGTGAAAATATTTAGTAAAGGTGACATTGTTCATATCAAATACAGCAGAGTGTCCAATCATGGTTTCAGCGATTGAATCAGTTATTTAGTTGTGGTTCCTGAATGACAATCGGTATGGGCTATAAATCATATGTGGGAAGTTTAACAAAGTGCTTACATATCTAGTTTAATATGTGACGACATCCCCAATAACTTTTGTCTGCAGGGGTTCGATTCCCAGTCAGGGCAAGGCCAGGGCCTGTTATGTCTTTTTTTTCTCCCCCATTCTCTTTCCTTATTTAGAACTTCCGTTTCGTTCTACCCTGTCGGCCGGTTTAGCACAGCGGTTAACACCGCTGACTTGGGCACAGGAGACCAGGGTTCCACTCCTGCGTTCCACAAACGCTGCGGCAAGGGGGAGCCAGGATTAGGTGAGGGGGAGATTTCATTATCTTCCCACCCGAGGTTTATGGGTACCAAGCCCCACACACAACCTATAGGCTGAGATAATAAATGGACTAAGTGAAGTACTCTCTGACGTCCTAGAGTGATGCATATATAAATCCAACAGGGAGAGCTGAGAAAAGATAGTAGTTAGTGGCTGGGCCGATATCTTCTTTTAAACAGAGGAGTAAAGTATTGAATGTAATATTCAATATTAGAGGCTTTAACTGTTAGTTAATTCAAATACCCAGAAAGTGCCCTCTGAAAGTCTACTAGAAGTGATGCTGACGTGATTAAGTATAGCTTGTAGTTAGTCGGTTGTAGTGTGGTGTTTGAATTTAACTGTTAAATAGCACTTCAAACTGTTAGCTTGAATTAAATAGCACAGAGGTGAATACAGAATGCAAACCAACTAACCCTCTAAAGACGAGTGGAACCCTGGTCTCCTGCGCCCTGCTAAACCGGCTGACAGGGTAGAACGAAACGGAAGTTCTAAATATGGAGAGAGAATGGGGGAGAAAAAAAGCCACTTTGTTAAACTTCCCAGATATAGCCCATACTGATTGTCATTCAGGAACCACAACTAAATAACTGATCCAATCCCTGAAACCATGATTGGACACTCTGCTGTAGAATCCGATATGAACAATGTCACCTTTACTAAATATTTTAAACTACACAGACGTAATACAAGATGACCATATTCTTCACACGCAAACATATGCAATATAATTAATAAAAAAAATTTAAAAAAAACCTGATCTTGCTTTGACTGGGAATCGAACCCCTGATTTCCTGTCTCCAAGTCAGCGGTGTTACCGCTGTGCTAAACATGCAGACAAAGGTACAGATAAATGAACGAAATGAATGTCAGAGCTGCAGAAAAGTTGTTTTTAAACTTAGTGGTGCCTGGTGAACAATGTGCTCAGACAGTTGTAAGTCATTAGGAGTTGGACTTGGTTTGATAATCCTTGCCCTCACTAGACAGTCTGAATTGGTTCATGGTCGTCATTGAGGGGAACTGAGGCAAACCCTCTTAACAGGGTCTTAAAGGCATAGTGTGAGGTAATGTTGGAAATGATAAGTTCTCCCCTGGGGTTGATTAGGCTCAACCCTGTAACTTTCACTTAATGTGATATGACCCCTCAGAGCCCAAAGTCTCTGACAACACACACGCCTCACCATTACTACCACACACAGACACATACACACACACACGCACACACACACAGTTCACACATTCCACCCTCAGCCCTCAAACTCCCCACTGCACCAACTGCTGTTTAGTTTAAAACGAGGCTGCCGGCAATTAACTGTGTTATGTCAAGCTTATTCTCTGGCTGTTGCTCTGTGGGTAAACTGTTCCAATTGGTCCCCAGCAGCCGACTCGGTAGAACAGTAAGTAGGTGTCTCTGTTATCACAGCATGGTTTTAAAAAGCCCACTGAGGATCACACAGTGCGGTGTAGGATTTCAGTGCTGGTTAGCCAACATAGAGCTATTAGCTTGTTGTTTTGTCTTGGCAACATGTGTTGGTGAACTCGAAAGAAAAAATTCATCCTTCTCACATTGTCCACATTTGGCCAGTTACTGTACTTACAACTGCCAATAACTTAATGTGTCATCGCCAGTTTTTGGTTCTGGTGTGAATTTTCCCCTTTAAAAAAAGTGTGTGTAACTTTTTAAACAAGAAATAACACATCTTCAAATGAAATGTTTTTGTATTCATCAATAGAACCAGTAGCTTACATTAACTAACCATGTTAACAAACTTTAGATACTGCCCTATAACAGTCATTTTGCTGACTTTATTACTTTTCTCTACTTGTGCTACGGTTAGGCTATGTTTTATCATTAGCATTATCCAGTAATTGCCACTTGTGGCCACAGTGGCAGTTGTTTAGCAAAAGTTATGAAACAGGTCTGTTACATTACCTCACAGTGAGCCTGAGTGACAATTACAGGATAAAAGAGTCATACAGTCAGCAAACTGACTCGGTAAAGTCAGTTACAAAGCAATATTTAGCTAAAGTTTGCTAACATTAGCTCACATTAGCCACCATAAGCTTGGCTGTAAGGCTGTCACACTGCCACTGTTAAACTAAGCAAGGGTGCGTTTAAATTTTTAAGAGGAAGAGCAAGTTATTACTTCCTTCAAAAGTTACATAGAGTATGTTTACATGCACATTAGTATGTCAGCTTTGAGTTTCATCCTGGTTTTGATCTTATTTGGGATATGATGTTTACATGGAACATGAGAAACCTGGTTAAACAGTATTCAGGTTTCTGATCATGTGTGTGCAGGTGTGTCTTGATTTCTCAACATCTCTGCCTCTGATTTCTCTACCAACAGAGAAACCTGGATAAGGTGTTTACATGCCAGTATCCCGGTTTCGAAATACTCCAGCTAGCATATCCAGGTTTTTCAAAACTGGGATATGGCCTTATGCAGGTTTCTGAAGCCAGGATATGATGTTTACATGCATAACACATAACCAGGATACTTGTGTGCATCTAAACACGCTCATAGTCCCTCTCTTAAACCTATGATAATGTTCATTTATTGTTAATGGTTTTTAAGTTATTTAACCCTCAGGCGTCAGTTTAATTTACTACCCTCTTAAGTCATTAAGGACAAAAATGGGAGAGATGTGATGAGCATTTTATGCATAGGCCTATAATGGGGAAATGGCTGATTGTAGTGGTGAACAGTAAAAATGACAAATTTTACTATTTTTCTCAAAAATTAAACCCTAACATTACAGAATGCATAATTATATTTTGTAATGGCTATGAGATTAAAAAATGTGGTTTTAATGGGACATTTTTGTCCTCAAATGACTTAAGAGGGTAGTAAATTTTACACAGAAAAACTAATATCATCATGTAATCAAACTGGCATTTAAAGGGTTAAAATCCTGATAATTATTCAATATTTGATAGTTTTGATCAGGACTGAAGTTGATCAAAAGACTTAACCCAAAAAAGCAGTAAAAATATTAATCTGTACTATTTTTATAGCAGTTTTTGGAAGTGGACATTTTTGTCCTTAATGACTTAAGAGGGTAGTAAATTTTAAATCTGATGCTACACAAAAACTAATAATGCATCAAAGTCAATATTTTGGCTAATCTTTGACATATCCAAGACTGATTTAAAAAAAAATCCCCCAGCCACCCAACATTTGTTATATGGAAAATAACTAATTTTTGTGTTNCTGTAATGTTAGGGTTTCATTTTTGAGAAAAATAGTAAAATTTGTCATTTTTACTGTTCACCACTAAAATCAGCCATTTCTCCATTTTTGTCCTTAATGACTTAAGAGGGTAGTAAATTTTAAATCTGATGCTACACAAAAACTAATAACGCATCAAAGTCAATATTTTGGCTAATCTTTGACATATCCAAGACTGATTTTTTTAAAAATCCCCCAGCCACCCAACAT
>LKNJ01005445.1:0-33069 GCA_002120245.1 Maccullochella peelii
ACGGGGTCAGCAGCATTTTAAAAGGTCTCCGTTTTAGGGATTATAAAACACCAGAGTAGTGTGGACGCTAGGCAAAAAGCATTAGTGTGGATGAAGCCTGAGGCATCATGTTTGGGTTTAACGTTTTGACCACTTTTGACCACTAACGTCAAAAACATAGTACCAAAGTGCATCATACCTCCAAGAGTAAATCAAACAACCCGAAGCCTTCCAGCGGACATAACTGCTCGTCTCTGTACAATTTGAACACAGTTTGTTATCCCACGTTGTGTTTGGCTATAGGGCCCTTTATTACTGTTAACCAACATCTGGACTGATAAATGTTAGGCTCTCTCATCATTGACATTACCATAAAGCGGCTCATGCTGTAGTAGTGTACTGTGTATAGCCTCGGGCTCCTGTGTGTGTTAATGTGCATCAGTGGTGCAGTTCAGGTGGCGGTCGTGCAGAGTAAAAGCCCAGAGGGAGGCGGGCATGAGCCACAGCATGCAGAGTTATGCTAATGGGAGCTCTGCTGATGCAGAGAGCATCACTCTCAAGTAAGGAGCATGATGATGCCTTACGTCAGCGAGGCAGCTACACCTCACAGTGTCTGTCTCACACACACACACACACGCACATGCACACACACACGCACGCACGCGCACTCACACTCAACACTGCTGACACACAGCTGACAAAGATAATGCACAGGCAGAGACACACTTAACAGTGTGCAGAATAACGGTGTGTTTTACAGTGGCCTTTTGTCGACTCTGGCATTCCTTACCCATATTTGATGGCATGGTTTCAAACCTACTGTAGCTTATAATTAATTGCTGTCATGGAAAATAAAGACACAATTCAGTGTGTACGACTGAAAAGGTTAAATGTTTGCTCTAAACCAATGTTTAAATCCAATATCTCCACAAACTGGACCGACTTAGCATATGCTCCATTGAAGTCTGAGAAAATACTAAAATTAAGCGTTGGTTAAATAAGTTTGTACCTTGTACCCTAAGGTTTGCATAGAGAACAATATGTGACCGAATCACAAAGTAAAGTATGGAGTGCTGAGGTCACAAATGGGACTAGGGGAAGCTTGGCACTAGATACAAAATCAAGGCATCACCAAAATCACCAGAAATACACTCTGGGGACATAATATGTAAATCAAAATTCATGGCAATCTGGTCTGTAATTGTGCTTTTGACTTAAGTGTTGAATGAACCAAATTCACTGAAAGACTAACAGGCCCTGCTGCAAGTGGGGCAAAAGATGAACAGCAGCAAAATGCTACAGGCAGGCACCTGCATGGATCAAAGACAGACAACCTACATGATTGGCACAAACTAAATGAGTCAAAACAAACACTGATATTATCCTTTGAGCAAACACTGCAGTGCCCACAGGCCATCAATATTCCTTTGGAGAAAAAAAGTCCACATCATAGGATAAGAGTTCCTGCGTTCTAGAACACAAACAAGGCTGACGTATTTCTCCTCACCCTATTTTCCATCCTTGAAAGGACAGAGGACAAAACAAAAAGCTTTCCTTCTGGAGAATTTCAAACATCTGGCTTTGTTTGGGCTCAGTTCCGGGAACGGATCACAACTCCAGACCACTCCCAGCGCTGTGGCGGCCGGCCTGGCCGAGAGACCTTCCTCCCTGGACACAGATAAACAATCTTAACAGGCCAATTTGAAGCGGGGGTAAAAATAGCAGCATGTTGCTGCACGTGGTTTTGAAGTTAACTGGAAAACAGGCCTTAAGGAGTGGAGTGGAGGGGTGGGGGGGCAGCGCAAGCTTTTCACCTCTTACTCAACAGGGACACACACTGCCAGGAAGTAACAGAGAGTGAAGGAGGAGGAGAGCATCAATGGAGGGATGTAAAAACTGTAGGCCTCATATCAGATGGATGGATGTATGGATAGATGGGCTGGTGTGATGTGGGGTTAACCCTGAAGGACGGATGGGGTTGGACGGGTATGTCGTCATGACAACAGTCTGAGTCACTCAAGCTGGAATATAGGCTGATATCAGAGATTATAGGATGCTGCTTTCAGCCTCTTGGTTTTAATAGAGAGAGCGATTGAGATAGTGTGTGTGTGTGTGTGTGTGTGTGTTTGAGTAACAGAGAGAGAGAGAAACAGGTCATGACCTAATTTTGACACATCACCCACTTACAGTAAAGCAAGATATTTAGTCATTTCTTTGCCAATAACAGCACCTACTCATCCCCCCCAAGCGCTTACCAGCTCCAACACACACACACACACACACACACACACACACACAGACACACACATTCAACACACCGCTGAGTCCACTAAGCAGTGACTCAGAAAACACTCACACATACACACTCACTAAAATTACAAAGAGCAGGCTTTACTGGCAACATGGTGCCAAAAGAACCTTTCCACGTAACTCAAACGCTGTGGTGTCGCTGCCGGCCAGACACATGGATAGCGTGTGATGAATGCATTTGGGACGCACACACACACACACTCAGAGTTAGTCAGCAAAAGCACTAACCGCAAGCCAAATTGTAAATCTTCAACTTCCCTGCTGCTTCCCTCTTGGCTCGCTGCCATGACAGCTTCCCAACATGAGTGGTGTGTTACAGTAACAGTGGTGAGTTACGTTCCTGGAATGTCCTGTCTGCCGACAGATCGAAACTATGACTCTACAAAAATGTCCTCATCTGAAGCCAAATATCCCCTGATTACAAATAGACCTCCTGACAACTGATTGTGCTGGGGCCATGTGTGTATTTTGTTAGAACATGTAGGCGGATTGGCTTTGAGTGAAAGACTCACATCAAGGTCTGATGGCAAGAGTGTAAACAGTCTGCGTGCAAATAAGAGTCCTCTTTCAAAAACTGTTGGCAGTTTGCAGTTGAGCGTTCAATATCTCTTATATGGAGAATCTGATCGGTGAATGTGTTATTATTTGTATTAAACAAGGACCAAAAAGCTGGTTTGGTGGAAAGCTTGGGGTTTTCAGTAAGTCATTGGACTTGAAGGCAGAATGAGTAGGATTTTCCTGAAAAACAATGTATAGAAAAATAATCCCTCTCAATCATTCAATCATCACTTATGAACCACTAAAAGTGCTTGGCGCTGTCTGTATCCGCAGAGACCCTGCCCTCTGCCTGTATTTTCTTATTGTGCTGTGTTCGGGACGTTTCTGGGTGTCAGCCTTTGGGCAGTGGGTGTGTAGCCCCCAGCCAATAACAGTGCACTGACAACTGACAAATCCTACTCATTCTGCCTTTAAGAAAAGTATGATAGATTGGTCCACACCCACTGTAATTCACCTTTCTTGGTGTTCATACCAGCTGGAGAAACAGCTGGATATGAGCATCAGTCCAAACTGCTAAGACTTGCTTTGCTTTGTCATTTAAAGTGTTTCATGCATGAGGAACTGTTGGCTTTTAGATGTCATCTTCTGTCTTTTTGCACATTGGAGTCATTTCCTGTAGTTTCTTGGAAGTATCTATTCATGTGATAAACAGTGAACAGTGAACCAAACTAAAGAAGGTCAACATTTCAAATAAAACCACTCCCAACATGTTTAGTGTGAACCATCTTAAGTTAAGCTTCAGTAGCACGTTGACTGGTGGAACCACACTTGAAGTGTCATTCCAGTTTAATACAACTTTGGGTCTTATTTTCATAGATTCTACCAGTGTTTTTATCAGTTATGATAATACTGTACTCACCAAAGTCATTCGTGAGGTCTGAGATCATTGCGACATCCCTGCATTAAGTCCAATGAGGCAAGAAAAATAAGCAGTCAGGTGATCAGACAGGTTGTAAACAAGCCAACACTTTCTCCAGATTAACTAAACCACTTCATTAGGAGGTGAAACTCTATGAAAACCCAGGTTGTATGAAACCGGTATTTACCTTCAAGAACACATGAAGAAACAGCTATATGTGAACACACCTTAAGGTATCCCACAGGTAAATGTCTTTATGTGCATTATGTTATATAAATGTCACCAAAACTGAGCCATACAGACATAGATATTTAGTACCAAAGTAAAGTTAAAGAAGTTAGTATTGATTTTAGGCCACTAATAATTTTGTATGTGGATATCTTATCTTGGAACCAAAGTCTTGTCTTCTCACTTTTAGACCCACAAATTATTTATCTGGCTCTCTTCTTAATGTATTTTTCACCTTTTCAAACCCAGAGGTGGACCACCATGGAGGAGATTACATCAGAAACCTGATGAAATAAAACAACACCCAGTACAGCTCAACACCCGACAGCATGAATACATAAGGTCAACACATCTCTTCCTCACTCTCTATGCCTCTTTCTCCTAAGAAGTGGTGGTTTCCATCAAAGTTGACGTTTATTCGGGAACAGTGAACCAGGTCACTGGATAGATAGAGCTCTTGATTCAAAAACAGTCTCTACTTTAAAGCCTTTCAAACCAAACAGCATCTGTCAGATACTGAATCAAGTATAAGGCAATGCAAAACCAAAAATGAAATTATGAACGAGCCGAATATCTCTTTACTGTCAGGAATATAAAGCCAGGACAAACACAACCCACATACTGCTCAATGATCACCAAATGGAAGTCATAAATGTGACTCCTGGCAGTGTATTAAGGACAAAACCGTTGAGCAAGCACAAAGCTAATTTGAGCAGTAATCCACCAATCAACAATTGAGGGCATGCAGGGACACATTAACAAGTGCAAAACATTTTGATAGAATGCGAGGACAGTCATAAGTCTAATAGATGTTTTAAGCCTAGAGTAGTATCAGATTTGCGCAAGTAGTACGATTTATTTTCCAAACTGTCTTCTGACTGCTTACAAAGGCGGGTCTCGGTTTGGTTCCAGACTCTGCTTGCACATCACAAATGAAAAGAAAAGTAAAGAAGTAGCCGTGTAAAGAATTTTCAAAATTGTCAGACGCAGCCCCCCTCCTATTTCGACATTGGGAATGGGGGTTTCAGACGCCGTAAGACAATCTGACAAGCACTTCATTTAAAGCATACTGAGGCCTTTATTTTGGGACATGGGAAGTTCGGCTCCCATGTCCCCATTTCAAAGAGCTTGATAATCAACACACACACATAAACACACTTACTGATACTTGGTTGGTTGATCCTGATGGTCTGGAACTATTGATTGTGACCTTGTAGCCCTAATAACAAAGGTCGAAAGAAACAAAGAAAAAGACAGCAAGAAACTACAGTTATATTGAGAAACCTTTGTAGGCATTTTACCAGCAACAAACATACTGCACATCCAGTCATACAACTTACACACACACACCAAACACACACCCAGTGAAGTCAGACACACTAATGTCATGCACTGGGCTGTCAGTTGATTTCCCTTTCTCATGACATGCCTTCAGTCTGCAGACAGAGAGTTATCGTATTTGAGGAAGTGGCAGCCGGCACCAGTGTCAAACGTCACAACTGTGTGTTTAATTTAAGACGTGAGGGTGGGTAACTAAACAAAAGGCCTTCTTTTGTTGCACAGGAACAGGAACTGTGGGTTTTCTAAGCCACGTCACGTCATAACCCCCTGACTCTGCTGGGGTATGGAGAAAACAATGGCAACATGACTGTGGTGACAGAGTGATAGGCACTGAGGGACGTCATCAACAGCCGGCCCAATTCCAGACAGCATAGACATAATCCTTTATTCAACTGAACAATTTATGAGACAGATTAAGTCATGAGAACTCTAAACAAAGACTATAAGGACGCTGAAGAAAGTATTGCCAAATCTATAACTGACTTTAGAATGTGCTTCAAAAGGCTACATTAAGCTACATTAGCTACATTTACTTTAGTGATAGCTCAATACCATTACTGTAAACAAGTAGGACCACGGTTGAAAAGAGGTGTCATTAGGCATTTCTCAAAGTAACGACTACTTTTCCCAACAAACCTGTTAATTCTTGTCACAATGAAAGTAGTCTTCTCTGTGGCTCAGCAAGGAAACACAAAGAGCTCATACTAAAAAGACTGTAACTTTGAAAGATATCCACTTGATTTGGCAAACTCACTGCTCAAGCCTCATATTAGCTTCAGCTGAACTTGCACAGAATCACTGTGGAATTTGTCCCCTTTTTCTTACAGTGGAGTTGCGCTAGTCAGGAGGCGCTTCACAACCTGTATTTTTTAAATGTACATATGGGCATGTGGATATTGAAATAAGCCAGACTTGAAAAAATGTGAACCTACCCTTTAACTGATATTTATATACAATTGTTCAACCTAACTTTAGCTTGACGGACATTAGCCTACATTTGGTCCCCATTATTTTCAATGAAGAAGAGGGGCTCACTTCTTGTCACAAATAGATGTTAAACTGTTTGTTGTTGTTATTAAACTGCTCAACTTGTTCATCTCATGAGTTCACTCATATCCAGCCAATTAGACAGAGTATTGATCTTTTGCATAATGGTGTATCATTTTCAACTTGTGGAATGCAAAAGTTAGCCTGCTAGCTGCAGCTTATACTGGCAACCCATTCCGCATTATTTCATGTTCTGCCGGCTTTTTGCCAGAGCGTGCCAATACATTTCGTATTGCCATTCCTCTCTGACTGCAGCATAACCCCATCTGATTTCAGGCATGGCCTTTGCCATCCCTTAATCACATCCCTGTTGGACTGGCCTATGAGCAAGCATAACTGGACTTGACCTGAGCAAGGATCAGCATTGGAACCATTGACATTGTTCAAACAGGTTGTTTTTACATTATCATGGCTGAATTTTACAATGATGTCTCTTCCACAACCTCATCAAGAACTAGACCACACACACACAGACACACACTCACACATCAGACAGCAGCGTGAGATCACAGCTCATGCTCCTCATTGGCGTTTGTGCTTCCTCTGAGAGCTGCCCAGTCAGAGGCTCTCTCAGAGGCACGTTAACACCCACCACAAGCAAATAAACACACCCTGCTGTGACACGGGCTCTCCGCCGCTGCTTCCAACTCAAACAAAGTGCTTGGCGGGGCCGCTGCCAGCTCCCACCCAGGCAGGAAATGATGTAAGTTAGGCTTGCGTCACAACTCTGGCTTCGAGTTTGAGGGTGCTCCTTTGACGCCTATTACTGGTCAGGTTTCAGATGTTGCAACTCTGATCTCTTGCCTTTGACAGGCTGAGCAGGTACAGGGAAGGAATTAGGGTTTGGGCAATTAGATGAATGCATCAGGGATCAGCAATGAGCTCAGTCAATTGCCAATGGAAATTCCCTTGTTGATTGTTTGGTAAATGAAAGGGCAATATCAGTGTTTCTGTCTAAGTTTCAATCTAGTCTCAGAAATGAAGTCGCTGCGTGTAAATTATCACCAAAGTTATATGTACTTCTGTAATGCAACACACAGTGACTGAAAAACAAATACCTGTTGACACACATACTGTAATATAGGGTATAACTCTGTATGACATTGGTATTATCATTACCTTGATGTGTAGGAAATGTAATATGTAGCCTAGCCCAGAGCAAGGCCCTGAAATGTGGAAGAACACAAGGACAAAAATTAAACTCAGCTTGATTTGACATGTATTTAGAGTGAGCAAAAGGTAGCCTAAACACAGGCAACATTTTTCCAGAGCCTGTCCGAGTGCCGGGTTAGGGTTGGGTTTCTGCTTCTTACAACAGCTCCCAACAGCTACTCACAACATGCTACAATTTTAAAAGCAAAATTGACACTTCGCTGTGCATTTTAAAGCTCTTCAAGTTATCACACCTTCCTCGATCTGCTAAAGATGAGGTGACAGTTGGTTGACAGGAGAAGGACTTTCTTCCAACCCTCAAAGGACACATAGACATACAGAGCGGTTGTTTAGGAAATGCGGAAGGAAAAGGAAGATGAGCAAGAAATACTCAGGAAAGTAGATCATATTCCAAATAATACTGTATTTTGATTAAGTTGTTTCTGTGAGCTGTGTGTTATTCATATTCCTTTTAAAATTCTACAGAGCCAAGTATCATCCATTATAGCTGAAATTTGAAGTCAGTGCAGAAGTGCACTTGTAATGGATATAAAAATGTATGAAAATGTAGGTGTTGAGAAAAACACCTGAAATAATATGCCTTGGAAAGAACATCTCAAATGTTCCTTTAGTTTCGTTTAATGTAATCCATTGCTTGGATATAGAGATGTGTTTTGATCTGTCTGCATTTCCGGGTCTTCACTGTGGGGGGAGCGTGTTACTTGCGGCTCGTTCATTACACTTTGGACTTGAAGCCAGCAACATCGTGTCCGCTTTATTCCTGTGTATTTCTCCCCTTACAGGTAAGGACAATGGTTGTGATATGTTCAACTGTGTACATGTGTGTTGTTCATGTTACAAGGAACATGCTGGTGGTAAAAATATATCTGTAAAGAGTAATTTACCGAGTGAATTGAGTTAGCCTAAATATCAGCGTGTTAGCCCGGCCGCAGCATGCTTGTATTACGCAGGCAGAGCACGATAGAGACGTGCCTGACGCCACCAAGCAAGGGAGAGGGTTCTAACAGTATTCATTTTGTATATCATATGGTAAAAATAGCAAAGAAAATGTCAGTTAAAGGGAGATCGTCTTGTTAGGTGGGTACCTGCACAACCGCTATATAAGTGACAGATTCAAAGCAAGATTGAAGTGTTTTTAGGGTTAAATGAATAACGGCAGTACGGCATTGGATAATGCACGCCTAATATGATGCTTGTCTAAAGGTACCGTATTATGTTGTAAGTTGAATGGTACTATATGGTACTATATATAAAATATGTATTTTTCCAATTGTGCAGTTTCTTTTAAGGGAACAATATTGTTGGCTGGTAAAAGAGCGGTGCGTGTCTTTTCTGTTGTGAATTTCTTTGGAGATACAGTGTCGACACTTGTTATTGTGAAGTTCGTTGAGCATGTGATTTATGTATTTGCTTGTTCGTTACACTTTGGACTTGAAGCCAGCAACATCGTGTCCGTTTTATTTCGGTGTATTTCTCCCCTTACAGGCGCACAACACACTAAGCCATAGTTCCTTTGATGGCCACTAAATGCGGCCACTTAATACTGTCTTCAAAAAAGACATATAGGCATAAGGAAATAAGACAAACTGTAAGGGAACAAGTACATTTTTGTAATTATTAGGCAGTTATTAAAGCTTGAGTGCGGGACTTTTACATATAAATGAACGTCCGTTACATTCAAGCTGTTGCCAGACGAGTTCGCACAATGCTGATCAAGCCTATCACTGCCAGGTAAATCTCTGTATTTCGCAGTACACTGCAGTTTTTAAATCTGGTGTGTCTGGAGACATTCCCGCACGTTACTGCTCTTGGACAAATATTTGGAGTAGGCTATGTAGCTATTACATTGATTCTACCTAAATAATGGATTATTGTCTTGGAACTGTGGAAATTTGAGCGAAAATACAGGCTACAGTTATATTGTTATAGCTGTTATTGGGTTGTTTTTGGCCCATCTGACATAACTATGAGCGACCACATTCACATTACACACAGTCATTTGATCTATCGTTAAAATAAAAATATTGATTAGTGCAGCTTTAATATTACAATATACAAAAATGCTGGATTACAATTGGGGTGAGAAAGAACTGTAAGAAGTTTCGGAACCCACTATGTGTAGAATTCAAAACTTTCCAACTCTGATGCTAATTGGTAGTATCAAAAAAGACTGCAGCAGAACGTAGTGCATGCCAATAACCAGTGCCTGTGAAAGTATATACGTAATAAATATTATATTAAATATAAACAAGAAGTTTGAGAAAAAGGGGCTATTCTAAGGAACTAAGGAACATTTGTAGTGTATATTTAAAAAAAGGCATTATACCTATTTAATTACAGTAATGTAGTTTCATGGTTAGTTATTATCTCATGATCAAAAGTGATGTAAGAAAAGAACCATATGCTAGCTTTTATGTCCTGTCACAATAGCTATATCAAACAACAAAAGAGCTATAAAACATGTAGCTGTTGTGCTGTTTATTTGACAATATACGACACAATATATATCTTAAAAGCTTGTCCTCTAACATCAGATTTGGTCATACAACAAATACCAATCTGAGGGCTCTGTACATGCTTGCGTCATCAGAAAAAACAGAATTTGGTTAATATCAGACTGTTAAAATCTATGCAAGGACAGTCTGTGATTGCTGGTGTGCTAACCTGCCCGCCTCCTGCTCTCCAGCTCCATTTCCTAGTGGAAAAAAACACCAGGAGATGTTTCACACCCTGCCGGCATTTGGCATCTCGTCAATACTCCCAGACTTTCACCTTTCCTCTCAACCTCCACACACACACAACCTCCGCCTATCTGACTCTAATCTCTGCGCTGTCTACCTGGCGTTTGTCCGATGGCAACAGAGCATTATGGAGACATGGCAGGGTAATTGTTTATGGCAGGGCGGGTGGATCAGAGCCCTCCGGATCCTGTTACCTTCCACTAACGTGACTTCATGTGGGAAAGCACGCAGGCAGGTAAACAAACCCAGGCAGGTACTGCATGGGGCAGTCGTGAGCACTCATACACACACACACCCACACACCCACTTGCCTTTGCACTCCTGTAAACAAGCCAAACAGCAAACATTACAAGCTTCAGATCTACATTACATAAACCCATAAAATAAGAGTTATTGCTGTAGTCCATTTTACTCACCGTCTCCTGTGCCGTGTGTGTGTGTAGGTAAAAGTGTGTTTGCCTCTGTCTGCTTATCCTCTCCTCCTGTCTCCTCCCAGTTTTCCCTCATGACTAACATTTGCGGGCAAAACCTTCCTTTTCTTCAGAAATTGGCCACAATGACAGCGTCTGTTTCCTCAGAATAATATTTCCCCCGCTGTTGTTACTTTGTCCCATTTTACACCATCCTCTAACTGAGCACTTGCATCAAGTTGTAGTTCCTGCCTCTCGCTGAGTCCTGACAGTGACAGAGTAGCACTCCTCTCTCTCTCTTCCTGTGCGTGTGTGTCCTGTCCTACAAAACAAAGTGGGTGTGTCTCTGTGAAACAAGCCAAAAAATGTGAGTAAAGAGGAGGAAGCATACACCCACGTGTGAGCGGACTATGGAACTGCTCAGTTGCATGTGTGTGCACATAGTGGGTGGGACCGTATATACGTGCATGCGTGCGGCATCCTGGGAGTGTGCGTGTTTCCATCCAAGCTCCACTTTCCCTCTTTCTGTTTCTCTGTCAGCATTTCCTTGACACCAGAAAACACACACACTTTGCACCCAAAGGCAACTGAGTGTGTTCGGCTGTGTGTGTGATGCCAAGTGCTCCATTTTCCCAGGCAGCTGGACAGGATCCCAGCAACGCCGAAGGATGACAGGGAATACCAGGAGAAAGTGGAATACCAATGATTTCACACAATTGGACTGTACACGGAATTGAACTGACAACTCTGGCAGTGTTAGTGCCTTGCTCTGCCCATTGAGCTACACAGCAGGGCCCAGTTCCTCCGGGCTCTAAATTGCGCTCCGTTAGCCTCCAACATATGAACTGAATGGTAAACAGCAGGAGAATGAGAGCAGCCGAGTGACTCTATAAAAAGAGCCCCCGTCTCCATGGCGATGCCAGAGGCAAAGAGGGTTCTGTCCGAGTGGCCGTGCTTCTCGCCGCCCCCAACCCACCTCCCCTACCACCACCACCACCACCTCCTCCTCCTCATCCTCCTCTCTGTACACACAAGGCATTGTGGGAAAGCAAACGCAGTTCACATGCTTGATCACAGTCACACTGGTCTCCACACAGACACACAATAATGAGGAGAAATGTGCTCTCTTGGCTTTGAACCCACCCACTGCTCAGAGGTCAAGGACAGAATACCTGTTTACATTGACAATGAATGAACTGTCTCTATTGTTACTCTAAAGAAAATCTATTATGTCAATAACAGGTGGCACAGTGGTGCCTCACAGCAAGAGGGTTCTGGGTTTGAACCCCTCAGCCGGCTGAGGCTGCGTGGGTTTTCTCTGGGTACTCCGGGTACTTCCTCCCACAGTCCAAAGACATGCAGGTTAGGTGACTGTGACTGACTGGCGACCTGTCCAGGGTGTACCTGGCCTCTTGCCCAATGTCAGCTGCATGGGATCTGCTCCAGCGACCCTTTAAGGATAAGCAGTTATAGATAATGGATGGACACTGCCAAGTTTTCTGCCTCTTTGCCTCTTTTCATAATCAAATAAAACAAAGTCAAATGAGCAAACTGGCTTTCATTTAGATGCAAATTATTTTAAAGGGACAGTTAACCAAAAACATATAGTTATTATTTTTCCTTTTAAACGGAATGTGATCTGTCCATCCGTATTCAGTGTATTTGTTAAAGGAATAGTTTGAAATCATGGTAAATGCTCACTTATATACCTTAACGGTTCCCAAAGCGCTTTACGTTCATACACCGATGGTGACGGAGCTGCCATGCAAGGTGCTGGCCTCCATCGGGAGCAACTTAGGGCTCAGTGTATGGCGTTAGATTTATGTCATATCTCGTGAGCGCGATAAATCATGCTCACGAGCAAATTACATCATTTCACACGTGCAGATTTTAACTGCCGCTAAACAACTACTGAGCAACTAAACACCGGGAGAGGCAAAGAACTGCACATGCGTGTATAAAACTAAGCTGCATGAGTTTCTGCTTGGCGAGCGCTGGAGGGCACACATGCTCTCGCAGGTTCACTCTGCTCTCGAAGTTGAATTCTGCTCGCTCGAATCGACCTGACTTTTGACAGTTTGGGGGCGGAAACCAAGGGAGGCTCTGGCCCTCTTATGATTGGTCACTTTCACCACGATCTCGCACATGACCTTCTTTGATTGACAGCTTCTGTTCTGTACTGAACAACAGGCTGACAGTTTGACCAGAAGCTTGATATTTCAAACGAGTGAGTCCTGATTTCAAATCACACTCGCGAGATATGACATAAATCTAACGGCATATCAGTGTCTTGCCAAAGGACACTTCGACATGTGGACAGGAGGAGCCGGAGATCAATCCGCCAACCCTGGGATTAATGGATGACCCACTCTACCTCCTGAGCCACAGCCGCCCCTAGATACATGTATTCGCACATGTCTCGTATCTATGCATGCTAAATACAGAGCTAGAGCCAGCAGGTGAATAGCTTAGCTTAGCTGGAAGCAAGGGGAAACAGCTAGCATGGCTCTGTCCAAAGTTAAAAAATCTGCCTTCCAACACCTCTGAAGCTCACTAATAAACTTGTTATACCTTGTTTGTTTAATCCATACGAAAACCTAAATGGAAAAGCATCAAGATTTTACCGGGATTACGTGCTGGACTACTTTTTGACTAAGACCAGTCACTTCTTGGAGTCTTATTGTCAATGTGAAGTTGCCAGCTGAAACGTGTTAATTAGTAAGAGACTTTTGTTCCTTTTTACACAGAACCAGGTTAGCTGTTTCTCCCCTTTTACAGTCTTTAGGCTAATTTTGTTATCGTTCTAGCTTTTTATTTTGAGTACAGACATGAGCATATTTCCCAAAATGTTGCACTACTCCTTTAGGGTTTGGGACTAAATCTGCAGTAGGTCACCCCCATATGATAGAGCTCAATTGAATATCTTTGGTGTTCAAAGTGTCAGAAGACTAATCTGCCATCTGATTTATGTGTTGTGCTCTCTAGCTATACCACTGTTACTGTGGTGGCAAAAGTTAGCTGCGAAGCCATTATATGCCTACCTGACATTATTCTTCCCAATTGGTAGATTATGATTATCAATCAACAAAGTTGCAATTCGTGATTTCTTGTATTGTATTGAGACTAAAAATAGCAATTAATAGCAACCTGAATCACATCAAAATGAGTCTCTTTTTAGACGGGGCATGAGAATTTCACAGTTGTCTAGATTGCATACTAGACTAAACTGTTTCAATTGCATTTCATTTCATGTTGCAGTTCCTTGCAAGAAGGCCTTGCCTTGCCTTCTTTACATGCACTACAGTATTATTTGGCAGGTTTACAAATCAGATGCCACTGCAGTAAAGGCACCTTACAATCCCTATTAGTCGCTACATTGTATTTTACCAACTCAGGAACATCTCTCTCTAGTTCTCAGTTAAAATGTTCACTTCAGTTAAAGGCTGAGGATTATAATATGTGTCATTACATTTGGGGAGAGACACTGCTGTTGAGTTTTCCAAATGTAATATTTTGTACTTTTAGCAGCATAAAACAGACACCACTGAGATTCAGTGTACTGGGGATAGCTCCAGCTGATATCTCCAACCCTCAGCAAATGACACTGAAACAAGATCAGACTCGGAGGAAAACGAACTAAACTAAACTTGCATTGTGTATCTGGGTGAAACAACCACAGTGATCTGTCTCTGGCGTGTAGCGGAGGTATCTGGGTCACAGCAGTAAACATAAATACAGCTGCTCAGAGATGGTGATAGCAGGACAACAGGAGCTGCGTCTCCAATTAGAGAGCATGATCCATGGCCACAACCCCACACACACACACACACACACACACACACACACACACATAGCTGGGTCGAAACTCTACGAGTGTGTGTGGTGTGTGTGTAAAAGAGAGAGAGACTGCACAGGTGTGACCGGAGTGATGAACAGGTTCCTCGCTAACGAGGCCGAACTCTAGTTTACCCCCTGCAGAGATTCACCTTCTGACAGAATGAGGCCCTGTTTACACACACACACACACACACACACACACACACACACAAAGGTGAGCTACAACTAAATAGAGCAGGAACAACAGTGAAGCCCCTACCTAGTCCCCTGACAACTGTGTGTATTTGTGTGTGATGTGTATGTGGAGATAAAGATTTTTATGAATGTGAAGTTGTTGCAGTGCGGGGCAAAGGTACAGCAGTGCCACATCCAGCTCTCCTAGCCATTCACAAAACCTGGTCAGATTCCAGGAAGACCAGCAAAGCGTGGGGCAGCAAAGTACTGACTCAACAGTGTGTGTGTGTGTGTGTGTGTGTGTGCGTGTGTGTGTGTGTGTGTGTGTTTGTAAGAGAGACAGAAGTACGAGAGGCAAAGCAAAATAATAAGTATGGATGTGTGTGCCTGAAAGGCACAGAGTGAGAGAAGGCAGGTAAGAGAAGATGTATGCAAGAAAGAGAGCACATGAGTGTGTCTATGAAGGAGACTGTGTGTATGTCTGTGTGTGTGTGAGAGAGCGTAATCAGAGACTAAAGGGCTGGACACATCAGCATTTAAAGTGGCAAAGTTTTGGGGTGAAATCAATTAATTTCAGTGGAATCGCTTGCAGGAGTAAATCCAAGCTCAATTTTGCAATTTTGGTAAAATTAGTTGGAGAGTCCAAAACAGGACAGGAAGCTAATGTAGCTTATTAGCTGCATCACACCATTCACTTTTACTTCACCCTTCTCTGTTGGGGGTTGAGTGTACAAATATGTTTCTTGAATAAAGTGTGAATTTATAGGTAGCTAAGCTAGCTGGCTTGCTAGCCGAAAGGTAGCTCGCAGAGAGTGGCAAAGTGGGCAAAGCAAGACTCATTCATTTACTTCATAGATCAATTTAGGTTACTCATATTTGGATATTTGGATATTTATACTTTGGCGAAAAGTCGAGTACAAGTACAAGACTGCGGACATAAAAATGTAAGGTGAGAAGTTAACTATGACTCCCATGGTGCATTTTGACAAGAAACACAGAGATCAAAATTCTGTTATGTGCACCGCTAATGGTAGGCAGCAAATAAAGATTATACTTTGAGAAAACTGGCTGCGTACTTTTTAACTGTGGGTCAATTTCGGATTAATTCAATAACTATTGCATCGTGTTTTGTTGTTGTTTGTTTTGAATTTGCTACAAATCTGATTTGTGCCTCTGACTGTCCTCTTCTCTACTGCAACTGTGGCTGAAGCTCATGGCTAATCAGAGCTGTCTGCCAAACTGACTAAAAAACATGATTCCTGAGAAACAAAGTTGAAGTAATTGAGTCCCATATTTCTATATTAAGCAACACTGAGGATTTCATTACAAGAAAAGTTTAATATGGGAATACAGAATGAGGAAAAATACTTCTGGAACTAGCGGCTCCTCCCATTTTGCTAGTATTTTGTAACTGACTAGCGCTACGTGTTCCTGGTTGGCTAGTCTATTAGCAGTTAACTTGCTAGCTACAGTAGTTCACCAAGTAGCCCTGAAAATAAATAATGGCTTTATTAACAGTTAACAAATCATTTTCTAATTTATCAGTTATAAAACATTGGACAACTTTTGGGTTGTCAAATTGTGGACAATCTTTCTCATTGGTTTGTATCTCTTTTAGCATTGCACTTCATCCTAATTCATTAGGAAGAACACTAGCTTGCTAGCTGGCTATTAATATCTCCTGCAGTCTGCATTTCTTACAATAAGTCATCGAGCCTGCAGTTGTGGATGTTAATGAAAAGACAAAGCAAGTGTCATGCTGTAGTAGGCTAAACACCAGTCAAATCAACCCAAAAGATGTTTTTATTAATGGCTTATAACTGATCTGTAAAGCAGTTACAGATCAATTATAACCATTAATAAAGCCATCAGTTATGACCTATAAATCCTTTATAAAGGGTTCCTCATGAGAACCTTTTTTGGATGTTTCATACACTTTTTATTTGTGTTTGTGACAGTAATTGCGTACATGCAAATAAAGCTAATTTGAATTCAAGTCCTCACTGTAACCTGGTGGGAACTCATGACACAAGTCGAACAAAACCGCAAAGTACTGAGAGAACAATAAATCACACATACACACACACACACACACACTCCCAACACACACATCAACTCACAAGAGAAAATGCCGGAAGGTGCCTACTGTGTCTGTGGTCCACTCAACACCAGGCTTCTTCAGTCTGTCCTCTATCCCTTCAACACAGAATGTCTCTGAGGCCCGATCACACAGCCACTGGAAATTAGTGTGTGTGTGTGTGTGTGTGTGTGTGTGTGTGTGTGTGTGTGTGTGTGTTTGTGTGTCTCACTGTCATTCATTCTGCAACACCATTTAAAGTGTCGTCATACCAGCTCTGACTCAACAGGCAAGAAACAAGCAGAAACGTCTCCCATCTTTCTGATCTATCTATCGGTGCTTTTTTCTAAGATTTTAGAAGAAACAGTGTTTTCAAAAATTGCCCGTGTGTGTGTGTGTGACAGAGAGAGAGAGTGTGTGTGTGTGTGACAGAGAGAGAGAGTGTGTGTGTGTGTGTGACAGAGAGAGAGAGTGTGTGTGTGTGTGACAGAGAGAGAGAGCTCAAAATGAGTTGTTACTATATACAAACTTCACAGCTTCAGTCCCAAACCACAAAGTTACCACAAACTCATGCCTTTGGTTTACCCTCACACACCGTGGCTTGCTGTGTGTGTGTGTTGGAGAGTGTGTGTGTTTGACAGGTTCTAGTTCACAATAGGAAGTGAGTTAGAGATCAGGCATTCAGAGAGGTGCCTTCATTTTCGATGGCGGGAAACCACCAAGGGGCAATTTGCATGAATTTACACCCACACCCACACACAGATGACGCAACATATTCTTCATCATGCGTCACAACTAACCCTTTGTGTGTGTGTGTGTGTGTGTGTGTGTGTGTGTGTGTGTGTGTGTGTGAGTATGTGCGTGTGTCCTACCATCCCCCTGCTTATCATGAACCTTCACCTAATTCAGTCCATCCTCATTCCAGGTCACCTGATACCCTCGGTCCCGGCTTTTTAGCCAAAATTAAGGTGGCTAATGTTAGCTAACATTAACATACTTTGATATAGCTAACATTAAATGACATAAATGAGTCAACTCACTGATTTTATGACTCTACGGTCACACTACATTTTTACCATTTACCTAGCTACAAATGTTTTTTAATATATTTTAATATGATATATGCTAATTCATTAGCATGAAGCAGAAGAGTAAGTGATCTGCCAGGGACACGTGTATACAAAGCTTCTGACCCTGAGCCATTTTCTTAACATTTCCTTTCGCTTTATAAGTTCAGACCAAATAAAACACCTACTTAAACAAGATGTCAAATACAGCACAATAGGCACCATTCTCCTCATTTCTTCCTTTCACTCATCTCCCTCCATTTATCTGTCAACCTTTTCATCCTTCTCCTCCTGTCAGGTGACTGCGGGGAAAAAAATTCACGCCCAGATGAAGCTGTAAAGGCCACGTAATATTGTTAGCAAAGTTCACAGCGAGAGGGAGTGGCATGGTAAATATGGGCCAGAGAAACACACACACACACACACACACACACACACAGCCTTTCACAACAGGTAGGATCACGCTGTTCGCCCACACACACATTCTTCTCATTCCACAGCCAGGTAAACAATTGGTCCAGAGGGGAGAAGCACAAAGAGGTATTAACCACACACACATGCACACAAACACACACGCACACAAACACACACACACACACACACACATGGGTAGAGATTCAGACCTTTTTGCCAGTGGTGCGTCATTCCAGTCCTGCCTGCTAATTTGAAGCCCATAGGCATCTGCAGCATACATTAACTTCCAGTGAAGCCTGAGAGAGAGAGAGAGAGAGAGAGAGAGACCACATGGTTACATAAGAAGTCCCTGTGAGATGGACAGCATCCCTTTCCTGCCAGACCTTGGTCCCAGACACAGTCCCAGAGGGAAAAAGTAATGAGACATAGAGAGAGACATTACATAAATGCCATTCAGCATAAGTAAACACACACGAGGCGAGAAATGAAGCCATGAATTACACACACACACGCCTGCTGTAAACAAGTTATAATATAACAGAATAATCCATCTGCATCTCTCCTCTGATCTCTATTCCCACAGTGCTTCTCTCTTACGAGATCCATCTCCATTTACAGGAACGTGATCATCAGCTCTGATCTGTAACCTCCCCACTGCGGCTGTTTATGGTGCTCATAAAGGAGCTGATGCTAGTTGTTTAGGATAAATGCACACTGAAGATGGCGATGTGACGAGATATAGCATTACTCAGAGCACAGTATGTTGCTGATGGTGAACTTTTAACAACCTGGAGGGTCAGACCCAACTAGCAGGTTAAAATCTATTTCCAGTGGTGTCTGCTGAGAATGTGTTTGATCATATTTCATAACTTAAACTAGACTATTTTTCAGTCTAATGTCTTATTTTTGCCCAGCTAGAGGTGGGGCCTGAAGATAGTGGTGTCACTTGGACAGGAAGGTTTTTCCAGGACTTTGGTCCAGACCAAAAATTTTACCAGCCAGATACCTCAAGTGACACAATTAGGTCAACATATCCACTTTTACGAAAGAAATAGTTAACAATAATGGACAGATCATCATGATATTTGTTTTTGGGACAGTTGATGAATCAAAATATCAACTATGTACAAGATATCACACTCACAAGGGGATAAACTGATCTGGTTTTTGCAATACTTTCGCAAAACATACTCAAATAAAGATTGTGAGGCAAGATATATATATATATTATTTATATATTATATATAAACATTATATATTATATATACATACATATATACATATATATATATACAAAAACCTGCCTCTGCACAACATGGAAGCTCCTGTCAGGCATCATAGCAGCTAAGATGACTAGGCACATGACTCAGTACATGAGCGGGGCCCAGAAAGGAATTGGTACGAACACCAGAGGTGCAAAGCACCAGCTCCTGGTAGATAAAGCAATCACTCGAGACTGTAAGACCAGGCACACCAATCTGTGCACCGCCTGGATTGACTACAAGAAAGCCTACGACTCGATGCCTCACACATGGATTCTGGATTGCTTGGAACTGTACAACATCAACAGGACTCTTAAGAACCTTCATCAAGAACTCAATGGGGCTGTGGAAGACGAACCTAGAGGCCAACTGCAAGCCAATTGCACAAGACACCATCAAGTGAAATCTTCCGTTACACCTGTCTGCCTGGTAAACAAGTTCAAATATAAGTTTAAGTTTACTATAGTGTGACATTATATATAAATATACTCCTGGGTGTGGGGTTGTGGTATACTATTATTTTAAATAAAACACATCTTTAAGGCAGAATCTCTCATATTTCCTATATATGAGTCAGGAAAATGCCCCTAAACGTCAGACCACTCTCATTTATGCTCACAGACTGGTAGACACCTGGTCTTGGTTCAGTGATGAACTAATGGGTGTGCTTCAGTCCTGCAGACACTGATCCCTGTGATTTGTCTGATTAAGGACACACACAAAGCTAACCAGAAGGACAGGAACAGGACATTAGTGCAAGACAATGGGCCCCAGTGTCTTTATGTGTGCATATGTTTGGCACAACAAACATGTCCAGCTCATCTTTTCTGGATTCTTTTCGTCTTTGTCATGCCTGTCTAATGTTCCCTTCCTCCCCTGTGCTGCATGATGTGCCCATGATACCTGCAGGAGTGTCACGAGGATGTTTACACACACACACACACACACACACACACGCATGCACGCACGCACACACACACACTTCATTACTGACAGCTGCTGCGCGTCTCGTGAGTGCCACACAGTGCATAACACTCATGCAGCCTGGTTCATGGACTTCGCTTAATTAGTGTGTATGTGTGCAGTCATATTAATATCAAGCTGTTGCATAATGTCAATCACACACCCAGCACACTTTATTGTAATACACTGCCTGGTCCTGTTAAGTGACAACCTGAGGATGGATAAAGTTCAGCTCTTAGTGCAGCTGCAGACACATCGCCCCCTTGTGGACGACGCGGGAGCATTACACTCTACTACCACTGGCAATGGCACTGAGGGTTAAAGCTACACTTGGTTGTCTGTAAATAGTTTCTAATTTGAAGAGTAAATACAAACTGCAATTACCTCTCGATCGTAGAGGCTATTAACATGCACATCTGCCTCATGCATCTTTAAGTGCTTTGCTAACAAGCACTTTCAGTTCCCTTTTACCTCACCTTCATTTGATTAGAATTTGAGTCATTTTTGGGAAGACGTCAAAGGCCCAAGGAGTGTTTTGTATGCAGTTCCTCTAAGCAGTGCGCTCTAAGCAGCTGGGCTTGGGGGAATTGCAGTAAGAACTGTTTGAGTCTGTATACTGGAATACAGTGTGTGTGTTCACACACCAGCCAGAACGGTAGAATCTACACAAGCTGTGACCAAGCGGAAATCTAACCGCATCCACAAGAGACACTGTGCTGTCACGGTGCATTTTTGGCCCAAGCATAAAACAAACCGGAAACATAGATAGGTTAGATACTGTGGTTAAAGAGCAAAATCAATATCAATATAATACAATTCACAAACATTATTTTAGTAACATTGTAGAACTAGAGAAACATATATACTGCTTTATAGGAAGTAAGTAATTGATACTCCTTGTTCCAGGTTGTAGAAACTGACTTTACTTTCAAAATCACTGAAACAGCAAAATGCTAATTCAATTTTATGGGTGGACTTCCTCTTTATACAATATATAACACCAGCAAAAATGAATATGACCCAGAGAAGTACATACATGTTTCTGTAATAGACATCGATCTCAACAAAATGTCTTTACTTTTAAAGTCTAAGGAGCTTCAATTCTGCCTCAGCATTTAACCAGTATCACTCAGTAGGGTATTGACAGACTGGATTTAAACGTCAATGACTACATTTTCCGATTTTGCGATGTGGGATATGCCGATATTATTCAGGTTTTAGGAGCCTCTTGCCTGTTTATGGTTAGCTCTTTTTCAGGTTTTTGGATATGCACAAATATCGCAAGGCTGATCTTTTCAAATTGATTGAATGAATGAAAGGGGGAGGCTGTGTTCGCAAAGAAGCAATATGGCTCAAGCAGCTCCAGACATTCCATTTTTCCATATAATATGATAATATGATAAACGACACGTTAGGGCATCGACCCCTGTCAAACACAGCCGGAGTTTGCACGGCTGTATGTAAACGGGAACATTAGTGGGAATGTTCATTTTCATTAGGCATGTAAACAGCTTAGTAGAAATACTGTCTTTTTCAGAATAAGGGCAAAAGTCAGAATATTTTGTGCATGTAAACGTAGTCATTGTAAAGTCGCCCATCTCTGCCCACTGCTGGCTCCTGGTTTCCCACACTGAGGGGACGAACCTGCAGAGTGTGACTGACAGACAGCGAAGGGAAGCCAGGCCAGCAGGGAGCACACAGGCCTTGGACACAGAGCAACACAGTGGTGGCGTTGTTCTGTTTGCCCTTGGACTCAGAGACATTTTTCCACCGGGTTTGACAGACGAGAACCACAGCCAGGAGAGAGACCATCTCACTGGCTGAGGGAACTGTCACAGCTTACAATGTAGCAACTGCAGTGTTAACATGCGCGGCGCCAGGAGGGCAAAGTCAGCATCCCACTGGCTGGAGGGAAACGTCAATCACTGCCAATGCCAAATAAGGCAGCACAGTTTCCTTAATGATGTAACCGCAGCACTATGACAAAGCTCCTTTTCTGCAGACCACTTCAGCAGTGTGTGTGTGTGTGTGTGTGTGTATGTGTGTGTGTGTGTGTGTGTGTGTGTGTGTGTGTGTGGTTTAATCTCAGGGCGCTGGTTATGCTGCATCCAGAGCACTGTACATCGTGTTCCTGAGCGGCGTCTGACAGCAGCCCTGTGTGCTGACAAAGAATGTGTTTCCTGGAATCGGCCCGAACCTCCGACTTCCCTACACACACACACACGCACACACAGGTCTCTTTCCCTCTATCAAACACACACAGGCGCACACACACTAACTTCCTGATGTCCCTGCCTTTTCACCTTTGGGGCTATTTGTTTTGGCAAAACAACATGAGTGGCTTGGTACTTGGTACTCACACACACTCAAACCAAAAACAATCATCCCTCAGAAACTCATCTGTGTTCTGATATTCCCCACATATGCTGTTCAGTATGCTTCATTATTTATTTTTATTTGCTTTTTCAATATACCCACTTTCCCTACACCTGCGTCATCAACTTCTATTTCCATTTTGGGTTTCCTACATTTCCCAGAATGCATTTCAAAGCTCTGGCTCTTTCTTCTGAGGGACTAACCCTGCATTTATGTTGGAGCCTGATGATGAATAATTCTACATCTTTCATTGAGAAAGAATTAAAGTGTGGGACAGCCACAAAACAAGTCTCTGTTAAGACTCAAGGATGAAGTTTCCCAAAACATCACGTTATACCATAAACCATGACCCACCAGGACTCAGGGAGGACATTAAGAGAAAGCTAAGTGACAATTGCCCAATTTACGACAGGTCTGTAGCCAACTAGTCTAATACTCCCACATTCCAGGATCTGGACTGAAGACTCTGAACTCTTGACACAAGAACAAAGGAACTGACTTTGCCATGTTGAATTAAATGTAAATTAATCAATATGCTGTGTTTAACTCACCCTCTGAAAAGTACTGAAGTTTAACGTTTAACATGCTGATTTNTCTGCAGTATTTCAACCCCGGCTCTTCATCCACTCAGCGCCAGATCATTGCTTCTTACCTACGGGTAGACTGCACCACGGCTCCTAGACTTTGTTTGTATCCATTCGTTTCAGTATCTGTTCGCCTGTCTAATCCTTGTCGCTTTCTCCTTCACCAGATCATCTCCTCCCCCGGAACCAAGCTCGCTGCCCCTCATCTTCTTCCACAGCTCACGCCCTCCTTGTCTCGCCGGATCCTCTGACCACAGCTCGAGTTCTCTTCCCCGGACCACCTAAATAAACTCCCTTTTGATTCCCGCTAACCTGTTGTTCCTTTGTTCATGGATCTCCACGCTAGTTCACAACAAAGCTAGTCTTAATACTCCCACATTACAGGATCTGGACTGAAGACTCTGAACTCTTGACACAAGAACAAAGGAACTGACTTTGCCATGTTGAATTAAATGTATATGAATCAATATGCTGTGTTTAACTAACCCTCTGAAAAGTACTGAAGTTTAACGTTTAACATTCTGATTTTGATGCAGGTAAAATGGAAACTGAACCAACAGCAATGGTTTACAACTATCCACTAATACAGATAAAGATAAAGTGTGTGTGATGTTTGGTTTGTTTAATAGATAATGAAACAGGAAATGTTAATATGCCTTTACATAACATGTAAATTGATCCTAGCTTGTAATGAGATAAGATTTAAGCTTAAATGCCTGATACAATCCTTGAGTGCAGATGTGTCTGTGTGGGTTTAAGCCCCCTTCTTCTGCATCTCCCCCTCCTCTTCTACTCTCCTGTAGCAGAGATCAGAGCTGGATGGCCTATAATACTTACTATTTTACTTACTTAATCTGCTATACCTATGGAGATACTGTACGTGGATATACATAGAGATCTCTGTGCATGGGTTAAGTTATGTGTCACTGAATTGTTAACAGATTTCCTAATTGTGACACTCACACACACACACACCCACACACACAGCATGTGCTGTGACAGAGACATCTCTGTGATCAAAGGATCCCTGGTATATATTGAGTTTATTCTGATTCACTCACCAATTTGCTGTTCATATAGGTACACCTATGCATATATACTGTATGCAGATATGGTAAATATGTATGTGTGTTGTTACAATAACATGTTGTTTATAACGGCCATTTAAACCTGGTTTAACACTGTCTGTGACTGTCTTTATAAGGTGTTTGGTATCGTTCTGCAGCAGAGAATGCCACGCTATTAAATATGGAAGCATTAGACATGTGATCAACTTTATTAACTAAATTCATTATTTAGAAAGAAATTAGAACCAAGAAAATAGTTACGATATAATAGATCTAGGGTGGGTGGAGTAAAGTTTCCCGCCGTGGACAGCAGACATCGACGCCCCCTTTACAGAAGACTATAAGACAAGAAGACTCCCTAGAGAAGATGCTTTTTTTGGCTTTTTGCGTTATCCTGCTCTTTGCTTGAATTCTATACTCGGTGCTATCGGCCTCGTCCCAGGCGAGCGGGCCACTGGTCCGTTCGTCCGGAGACCTGCGCATGGCTCTGCTCTTTAGAGCCTGACCACTGGCCTATACCGAGCGGGCACAGAAGATTGCCCATCAGCGGTATCCGAACCGCACCGAACTTGCTGAAGGCCCTCGCCTCGTCCAGCCAACTTTGGAAACAAGAACTGTCTGAAAGAAGACTGTTCCACCTCTGTGTTCTAACACCACAAAGTTAGAACTTAAGAAACTCTGAATCCTGCACACGCCAGCCCAGTGGGGTGTGTGAAGATGTTATCATTCCACTCCCTGCTGACAGAGAGAGAAAACCCGATTCAAGCCGAATTGCTACGACGGATTGAACGTACCCTGAAGATGCCTGATGAAGAGACTGGCGTCTCGAGCCGAGTTGCCGTGTGGGGACGAGCACACCCAAGGAGGCCCGAAAGCTCCAGAACGGGCCCACACGAGAAACGTCTCCCTCTTCCCTTCCGGAGAGACGTCTGCCCTGGCTATCTGAAGCACCAGGTGAAACTTTACTTTCCTGTGATATTGGGGTTGATGCTATAGATTACCTAAAGTAATTTAGCGTTAGATCAGGAATAGGATCTTACTTCANGTGTTCTAACACCACAAAGTTAGAACTGAAGAAACTCTGAATCCTGCAAACCCCAGCCAAGTGGAGGTGTGTGAAGATGACATCATTCCACTCCCTGCTGACAGAGAGAGAAAACCCGATTCAAGCCGAATCGCTACGAGGGATTTAACGTACCCCGAAGATGCCCGACGTAGAGACCGGCGTCTCGAGCCGAGTTGCTGCGTGGGGACGAGCACATCCGAGGAGTCCCGAAAGCTCCAGAACGGGCCCACACGAAAAATGTCTCCCTCCTCCCTTCCAGAGAGACGTCTCCCCTGGCTATCTGAACCACCAGGTGAAACTTTACTTTCCTGTGATATTGGGGTTGATGCTATAGATTACCTAAAGTAATTTAGCGTTAGATCAGGAACAGGATCATCCTTCAATAATCATGATAAGTAACCTAAAACATTTCACTCTGCTTCCTAACAAGCTCTGAGCTGCTGAACGATGGTCAGTGTTACAGATATCCACTTAGTGATCCCCTGTGTTTACATGAGTTAACACAACTTGCCAAAATAATCATTCACTGCATCATCCGGTATACAATGGTCTTCATTTCATGTATTAATTGTCTGTCGTTGTATTCAGAATTTCATTCATATGTTTATTAATTGTTCATCGCTGTGTATTCATTTGATTTGATTTTTAGTTCTTTCTAAGCTTATTTAGTTGATTTGTTTCATTTATAATCTTATTGTGTGTGGTTATGACATTATTTTGATCCCGCGCGTATTCATTTGATTCATTTTTGGTTGCATTTATTCATTTATTTGTCTGTCTGGTAGTTATAGTTGTATGTGTAGTTAGTAGTTTAATAAACTTTCATTCATAAAGATCTTGATCACTATGTGGTTTGTGTGTACTAAGTATTAAGGTCACTGTACACGAGTCAAGAGCTCTGTAGCAACCTTTAGACTGAGACTGAATTAATTAATTGGCTATCTTTTTTTATCTTTTTCCCTTTTTCAAGGGTGGTGCCCCGAGGTGAATTTAATGTTAGTTAAATTCTGTTATTTAAAATAAATATTGATTATTTCTGATAGCCGAAGTTGAGTGTCATAGCTCTACTTCAATTTACACACATGCGTATTAAGACCCAGGTATTTGGTGCTGCTGTGTAAGACTAATAACGCTACAATGTGGTGTCGGAATGATCGGAAAAATTTGTTACCGACTGGTAAAATTCACATGAACGCTCCCTCAAGTCAGAACAACAACTCTGAAAGTCTGAAAGCGAAAATTTTGGTACACGATTTGCCTAAGTTGCACTGGAAATGTTTGGTTTATTCTAAGAAACGTTTTATTAAGTCATGTAATGCACATATGTTTTTGCTCACATGTAATTTGTAATATGGTATTAGTTGTAACCGTTAGTTGCTGTCCACGTAGAGAGACTTAATTAGTTAGAAAAGTTATTTATTAGCATTAACCCTGATAACAAGTAAGGTAAAGCAATATTTTCGTGGGTTTGATGAATGTACTGGTGCAGCAACCTGGGACTGGGACTCTCAGCCAACCCATCATCCAGAAACAGCTATCAACGTGTTGTTTAAATGCTCTGAGCAATAAAACACCTCTTCTTTGTAGCGTCCTTGTTGTTTCCACATTACAACTTAAAAGCTCATGAACACACCAAAGTCGGAAGAACAACTTCCCAACTCGGGAAATGGGACCATCTGAGGAGCACATGAATGCAGCATTCCTGACTTCAACAGTATTGAAGTGAATGGGAATACACCAAACTTTAGTCTTGAAGTCCAAAACATGATTTCTACCTGAACAGGACTGCTGACCTCCACCTTCACCTTTTTATGTTACTGGGTCTTTAAAGTTACCCATTGGAGTTTTTGACCACTGGTCTACTACTGTAGAATCGCAAATCTTTGGTCTGAACTGGCCTTAATGGGTAATATTTGAATCAGAAAAATAAAAGTCCCACTCTAAGGGGATTTTCTTGAATACATGTGTAAGTTAAGGATTAAGATATATTGTCCTTTCGGTCTTGACTAAGGTGAATGCAACCCTGGCTGTGAGAGGTGTAATGAATGAATATACGGTTGTGTGTGTACAACTCCCAGGTGAAAACCCCAGGCAGTTGGTCTGTTACTAAATGACACACAATACAACCAACTGCACCCCAACAGTTGAGTCATAAAGGCAACAGATGAACTTTGACATTCATTAGAGTAGTTCTCTTATGGCTGTGTGACTGCTTATGAATGTTACTCTTACAGTTAGGTAGAGAGAGAGGAGTGGTTCGAAAGAAAAAAAGTCTTGCCCTCACTTGATCTTGCAGACTCTAACCCAGCAATATTCCAGCAATTCAATTTCTTGTCCTTAGGTTCAGGACTCCTTGCAGGGTTGCTTCATTTGCAGATGGAGTAGTGGTGGGTTTGTACAAATGTGTTATTTCTAATAGAAATAAAAATGTTTTAAAAGTCTATCATTTCCAGAACAAACAGAACAACTTGGTAGCTTTCTAGCAGCTGGTCCTGACGATTTTGGGGATCTAAAAATGAGAGCACGAGCCAGAAAGGGCTGAGAAAAGGCTGAGGAGGTTTAATGACAAGGTAAAGCAAATTGGCGTGTTGGGACACGTACACAGCCTCCAGGGCAAAAAAAACCCCTGTTTTGTATTAAATGGGACGAGTGTTGCAACATATTTTTTTCTAAAGCCACAAAACCAAAGGAAATAGCAGTAGAAGTTTTGCAGTACTCTGCACAGTTATATATCAACTCGGCAGTCATCCTGCCAGCTGCCTACCTGCAAGAGCATTCGCCCCCAAAAATGTAAGCGTTTTTAAAAGCGTCTGCTGCCGCTACGGTCTACGGCTGCGATGACAGGCAGATGCTTCAGTGAACGCCATAGCGTTGGTACGACCCACCCAAACGTCCACAACACGTACACTAACTTGTAAGTAAAGCTAGTGTACGTGTTGTGTGCCATAGTAGTAACTGTGCAAGCTAGCTTGGTGCTGTGTAAATAATTCCCCAAGAAAATAGGCTTCATTGGTTCCACAGTTTAATATGCAAGTGGAATGTATTGTTTTTTTTTTAAAATAAAATGTCAGGCCCTGCTAGATTGAACTACTCAAATCAAAATGCATTAAATGTATGTGTTCTGGTTGTCCTTGCTAGCGACACTACAATGAATACAACTCTGGGTATTCAGACTCCAGCATTATCAGCTCCTCCATTCTCTTCTTTCTGACCTGCGCCTTGATTGGCCAAAGCCAGGCGGTTATCTCTACAAAGTGAGGACTCATTTTTTTTCTTTATCAGGAAGCTTCCTAGTTGATCACCTTTCAAGGGAAAATGAGCTTCAAATCAAACTGAAAAGAAAATGTCTTCAGATTCAGTTATAACAGCTGAACTATTCCTAAAGTAGTGAATCGTGCATTATTAATCAGTCTAATCGTGTAGTTTAATCACCTGTCAATAATTATGTTTTGGTATGAGATCATTTTGAGATCACCTCTCTGTGCCTGCTCTGTGTTTAGATCCTCAAATATAAATGTAAAAACCTGTATTTTTCTTTTTGTTTTTCTTGCTTTATTAAGCAAGGACAGGAATGTCATCACTGGTAGGTGCTGTGCCCGGTCTTTCTAAGCTTGAAAAATCAATCAAAGGTTGTAATATATGCAAAACCCATGTTTTTTTACTCCCAGAAAGTACTGTATTCATGCACCAAGTACAAGAGCACAAGAGAACAAGAAAGCTACTCAATTATAGTAACGACAATACTTAAAATGTGTTGCTTTCATCCTCTGCAAATGGAAAGCATGAAGCAGAGCCTCTGTAACCACTATCAGCTGAGCAGAAAATGCTATTTACGGTAACTCCCTTCATGTTGCAGCTTATTGAAAAGTTTAATAGCTAAGTGGAATAACCTTCCTCTGGGTAAATCATGTCAAATAAAATGCAAAATACTGCACCTTTGAGCAGTGAATGGGATTGTTGAGATCATTGACAGACACGGGATACAAAGACTACAAAACCCCTGCTTCGAACTGATTAATGAGGACGTGTCCTCCAAACACACATGTGCACTTTGACCTCGAAGCCCTGCTCCCTTCTCTCCCAGTAACACCAGCCTGGGAGGTGCAGAAAAACACACTCTTGCAGCAGACAAGACACTTTGATCTTTAAATAACAGCCTGAAAAACAGCCACCAGGCAGATAAAACAAGGATCTACGTGATCTCAGAGTACTCACAGCTGTGTTTTTACCCAGCATGGTGCATACAGGGAGAAAGCAGAGGGAATAAATACTCCATCAGCTTGCGATGTTCTCCCCGATTTCCCCAATCTTCTCCTCTTTTTTAAGACCCTCTCCTCACTGCTTTTGACATCACAGTAGCGCTCGCACTGCTTCATGCGATCATGAATGAAAAGAGGAACATGACTCACAGATAGCAGTCCCACTCACAGACCACAAACACACATACAAAGAGTTCTAAGTAACCCAACGTGCTTACGTATATGTATATATGTGTGTGCGGTGTTCCTTTGAAGCGTGGCCTTCACTTTGTTGACTGGATGAATCATAGCAACAACGCAGAGGAAGATGATGGATCTGAGCTCAGGGTCTGACTCTCGCTTGTACACACATACATTGAAAGATAAACAGATAGATGGAGAGGACGGAGAAGCGGAGGAGGAGAGAATGTAATTACCTGCGCTGTTCTGGCTGATTGACGTCACTTCAAACTCCACAGATAACATATAAAAAGATAAAAAATGTAAAATCAAGCTTGTGAATGAAAAAAAAAGATTAGTCAACCTCATCAACACGATCTGAACATGAGATGGAGGAAAGTCCCAAAAGCAGTCAGAATAGTCAGTCAGAATAAGTATTTAGAGAGATAACTATTTAGAGCAAGTCATGGCGGCAGTTCTCATCTGGATCACTATACTATACTATACCACACTGGCTAGAACCAATAAGCAGCAGCCAGGGCGGAGTCTCAGTGAGCTGTCAATCATATTACCCAATTTGTAACCTCTAGAAACAGATATCTGCATATGAATGCATAATCTGTAGGCAAGGGACAGGATTTTGGTATCAGAAGTGTTCTGGTTTGTAGTCGCAGTAGTGTTGACCAATCACATTTCAGCAGGCTTTGGTTGCATGCAGGTAAACAGTCACTGTGGAGAGAAAAAGAGGCGGGACGCATTGGCCGCACTGATGACGATTTCGTTTTTTTATCAGTCTCAGAACCCTAAAGATTAGCTTTTTATCCGCTTTTTAAAAAATGTATCTGCGTAGCCAATGGGTTCCAAAATTGATAATCGGACTGTACACCATGACCGGTGCATGGAAGAGGAAGTCTTGGCCCGGATACCCGTCATCCGGATATCCGCTGGCTACACTGGAAGCCCCGAAACATTGGCCGTTGCCTCCAGAGGCTAAATAGTCTCAAGTGGCTCAAGCTCAAAAAAAGGCAACAAATGACCAATGACAAGGAAGATGAACATGAACCGTTTGGTGTGTTTGCATTGCTGCTCCCCCTCTAACAGGAGACTGACACCGACAGCAGAGAGATGACAGGAAATGAGGGGAATGACATGCATCAAAGGTCCCCAGACCGGACTCGAACAAATGACAAAATATTAACTTCTCCCAAGCAAGTTTCAAGTCTCTCTAGTATGCTCAAAAGAACGGCAACGAAGGGCAGCCTGGAAGGTTGCAAATCAAAAAGGTCAGCAGTAAAGTGAAATAGTAGCAATTTATAATTTGAGGGCTAAATATGCACAGCCACTGGTATGGTCCTTCAAAGTAGAGCCTCTAAACTTGTATTTGTATGCAGTGAACCTATACACACTCAAACACGCACGCATACACACACACTAGGTTTTCAAATAAAAGGGACTAAAAGGGCTAGAATGCTCTTTAAAGTTCATAAAATGCCATTTAAATAGAAAATAATGGTTCTAAACCACAGCCATTAGGAGTACGGGGTTCAGTTTTATGCATTACATTTTGTCTATAGTCAAATTCCAGGCTGCCCAGACGTTTTGAGGGAGTACACCGGGTGTACAGCCTGAAGTAGGATCAACGGTTGCTAAGGTTGTGCTGCAGCATCTTAACTGAATGACACTTTGAGGTAAAAGCCACATCATAACCGACATAACATAACAGTCCAAGTCAGACAAGAGGTCATATCGTGATCCCTTTATGACTCAGGAGGGACTGATTTATCTAATCGTTCACGTCAATAGCAAAAGGAGAAAGAAAGAAATGAGCTGACAGAAAATGGCCTGGGGTTTCTCAGTTCTATGTTCTTGACGCACGTCTATAACTGGGCTTTTTGTTTCTCCCAATCAGCTTCCTATGTCCCATCGCTTAAGACCATCTCTCTCCCTGATTCCTATGCCCTGCAATAGTTTTAATCTGAAAAAAAATAAATTGCATTTTTATTTCTTTCTTGCCACTTATTTCTTAAATGACTATTATTGATTACAGCAGTGTTGTCAGGACACAACAGCTGGGATCTCTTGTTTGTGGATAGCGACGGTTATTAAGCATCGTTGCATTTATTGCATTACAGGTCAGTCTGATCAGGGCACTGATCAACCTGTCATACAGATCCTTGGAGAAAGTTCAACCCAGTCAGCTACAGCTAGAATATGTAAGGAAACTGTAATTACTGTCACTGTGAAGTGATACTTGCTGGCCATTTGTACAATAGGATATGTGATTTGGCTGAAAATAGACAGAGAGGGTCTCTGAATATGGACAGAAATGGAGAAGTCAAACAAAAACCTTCTTTCATTATGAAACATAATGTATACTTACTACTTACTGTATAATTCTGTGGTTTATCAGTGAAGTGTATGAACTACACTGCACTGGAGTCTCAGTTAACTGTGCCAAACAGAGTGACAACTGTCTCATGAACAGGTCCAACGTGGGTTGAATCTGCTGTAGACGCTTGTCTCCTATATGAAATGGTTGTATCCTCACTGCCCTGCAATTTTATGAACTACAATGAACTGCCACATGTCTCGCCTGCGTCAAGAGGCCGCCTCACTTTCTCTTCCTCTCCTTGGTGTTTTTCAGTGTTCTTGATTGTGTCGTTGCTATGGTTGCTTTGACATACAGTGTGTTTATGTTCAGGTTTTCTGTCTGTTGCTATGTAAAAAGTTTGAAAATTGGTGTAACATGTTGTTAAACTATCAGATACAAATGACCCCGGCCATTCAAATTAATGCAAAAATCATCAGTGTCGCCCAGCATTTAATATTACTTCAATATATGGCAAATGGACTTCACTTATGTAGCGCTTTTCCTTAACACGCTTTACAGATTGGTGTCATTCACCCATTCATACACCAATGGTGACGGAGATGCCATGCAAGGGGCTGGCCTCCATCGGGAGCAACTTAAGGTTCAATACACTTCATGACACTTGTGTGGACAGGAGGAACCGGGAATCGAACCGTCAACACTGGGATTAATTAACCCAACCGGTTGAGGCAGATGACCGCCCACCCAGAGCCTGGTTCTGCTGGAGGTTTCTCCCTGTTAAAAGGG